>JAZHYW010007427.1:0-181005 GCA_037355805.1 Ixodes ricinus
GAGCCCTATGCAATTTCAATGGCAACTTTTTAGTATTTTTTCTCCAGAACCACCGGACGGATTGACTTGGGAATGGTTTTATTAGAAAGATAATAAAAAACTGAGTCATATTGTGGCGCTACATTTCCCGATTTTTAAGCTTAAAATTTTTTACGGGAACTTAAAGATGCTTGAAAATGCCTTTTTTTCCGTTCCGTTCTTCATAAACATTTAAAAATAAACCGGGGCCTAAATACAAATTTAGGCTCCACAATATTCAAGACCAAGACTTTTAGAATATATCTCTTATAAGATCTTTTTTCCAGAGATTCTCATTGTGATGAATTTTAACTAAGTTTGTAGCCTATCAAAACGTCAAAAAATCCTGCTGTCAGGTGGCGCCATCTATGAGTGTTACCGCAAAACCTGCTCTTGAAATTGCGCAATGTGTTATTGCGCCCCGGACTACTTGCATCTTCAAGGTCGTCGGTTTGACAGTCGGGATTTTGAGGAAGTGTGCCTCTCGAAACAGATCTTTTTTTTTTTTTGCTTTTTGCTTTTCGTTTTGTTTGGGTTTGGGGGGGGGGGCGAAGATACTTTGCGGGTTATCGCGATAGTGAGTAATAGGTTGTCCATCGCCCGAGCGCGTCCTTGGGAGGATGTTCCGTTCTTTGTTGGTGTATTGAGGTCGCACAAATGCGAGTAAAAGGTTTCTTGTTTTTTTTTATTTTTTGTTTGGCGGCCTAGATATTTTGCGGGTGGGTGTGAGTCATTAGTTTTCAATCGCCAGAGCGCGTCATTGGGAGGATGTTCCATTCTTTGTTGGCGTTTGCGGTCACGAAAATGGGAGTGAAAGATTTTACCCTTCAAGCGGTCCTTGCGTGAGGCCTGAAGTTAGCAAATGCAGGCAGACAAAGCTACCGAAGCGTCAAAGAGTAGATATTGTCTTACCACTTCTTTCTGTTCGAAGTAGGATAGGTGATTTGATCTGGCGGATTCAAATATTCTGCAGAGATGCATTTAAAATGTTTACTTATTTTAAATGCGGAAAAAACATACGTGAGGTCGTCGATTTTGTTTTAATTTCGACATTCGCTTTGCATATCAACTGGTGGAGGCCGATTTCTACCAAAACAAAAACAAACATTGCGAAAATTTCGTCAGTGAAGCTAAAAACACAACAAGCATTTTGGTAGTAGGCGTGACACGTTGCTATTTGGAAGTTGTGAAAGTCGCGCTGAAGATTCTTTGTTTGACTCGAACCAACACACTCCTGGCTCAGTATTATGGTGTTCGTCGATTGCACTGTCTTGGCTGCGATGAGCCCTTGGTCGGCTGTTACTGTTGGGCGGCGGACAAAAAATCTCACCGGAGAACGGGCGGCGGAAAAAAGCTCTCTGGAGAGAAGCTTACCAGTGAAATGCTCACTGCAAAACCGACAAATTCGGAGAAAAGCTAATTTACGAAATATTTTATAATTGTTCGCACTGCGGTGTTTATATTTAAAACTCACGTCCGCACTTTGCACAGCGCTCATGCTGCGCTTTTTGCGTGCTCGTATATTTGAAACCAAGCGTTCTTGTTCAGTCCCAGAAGAATGGCTTCCTTTCTAAGAAGAATGGGGAAGAGGCAGACGAATCCACAGTTTTGCAAAATGCGAGCAACTAAAAAAGTGGGGAACGCTTTTTTTTTGTTAACTTTTACATGGAGACAAAACATTGCCTCATTGTTGAGTACTATGAAAAGCAACAATGTGACCTCCGTCTCGGCGCCCGACGATTCCTGACCTCCCAAAAAGTATCAAGTTCGTCTTAGGCCACATAACCGAAATAGGTCATTGCTTACTACAAAGCAAAAGAAAAACGGAACATAATATTGCCGCGCACGCAGCTAGCCAAGTAGGCGGTGCGCCCGTGGCCTAACGGTTACCTTGCTTATCTTCGACGCAATTAGCCGACATTCGTTGCCTGGCCGCGGATACACCTTTTTATTGTTTCTGTAATGTCGCGTTCTGGTAAATTCGAGAACCTTGTTGCTTATTCGAGATTAAAATGTTCTACGCGCCGAACCTTCTACACCGATTGTTCCAGAAGCCCACTCGTCTAATAAGGAACTCCGCGTGGAGAGCCGGAGTCGGTCGCGATCCTGCTGTTTCGCCGACATCGACGCCTGCGACGCCAACCTTCTATTTTGTTCGCCCCATTAAACGTTTAGTTTCTTCAGTTATTCACCGCCTCATCCTTTGTCATTCGTGGCAAGAACTTTATCGTTTGGATGCAAAGAAAAACACTATTTACAAAAACGAGAAACGATCTGGCCAGAAACCATGTTCGATAAAAGGGCCGTTCTACGAAACGGCTTCGATGAAATTGGGTTCAATTACATGGTGTTCATTTAAATGACCTTGATAGAACAGAGTTCGATAATATATCGAGAGCTGCGAAGAAATAATGTTAAAACGGTTTGTAAATGTGAGCTTTTCTCCGCATCTATCCAAAGTCTGGTGAGCTCTTCTCCGCATCTGCCGGATTTCCGGTGAGCTTTTCTCCGCCGGAGAACAACGCAATACCGAGGGGCTTGTGGGAGAATAGCTCACCAAAGAAAAGTTCACCGCAAAACTGACAGATGCTGAGATAAACCCACCCAGGAATTATACGATTAAGCTTTTGAATTTAGTTTTTGCGGCTCTTCTCTGGGGGCCCTGTAGCGAACAGAAACGGAGATATATACAAAATTCGTATATTGCAGACACCAATAGGAATGAAGAAGAAGGAGTCCACAGTTCTGCAGGATGGGAACAAATAACAAAGGAATAGACACGTCTTTTTCTATAAAGACATTGCCTCAACGTTGAGTTCTATGAACAGTAACGAAATGACCTTGTCATTGCACCCGACGACCACACAGAGCCCCCAAATTTTGTCCGGTCCCCATCAGCACCAGAAATCATAAGTTACTACAAATAAAAAAAAGAACGGAAAATAATTTTTTTTATTGTTCATATACCAAAAGAATGCCGTTTCCGTAGACGAAAATCACAGGTGAGTTTCTACCGCATTCATCAAGACGGCGATGAGCTTTTCTCCGCGTCGGTCGGTCTGGCGGTGAGATTTTCTTCTATTAGCTTTTTTCCGAGATTCGTGACTTCGGCATCGACCTGAACCTTTTTTATATCGGAACCGCAGAAGATCGAACGGGCCTGAAAGACGATGCCGGTTTTCAGCCATCACATTTTCACAAAGTGCGGCATCTAAAGCTCTGTTGCGCACTAGAAGGCCACACACACCTACACCAGACATTGCACCGAACGCCGTTTCATTGAATCCGTCATAGGTTTCTGCCAATACAATTTGAAAATTTCTGATTGTCCTCTCGTACGACAGACACCTGGATGGCACGACAGAGAACGCGCCTGCATGGGGTGTATCCAAGCGGATGGATTCGGGGTTCCACCACCTCCCTCCACCAGCCCCAAATTTTTCGTTTTGTTTGGTTAGCAACGTTTCTTGGCCGGCTATTACGATTCTTTGTTTAAAAATACCGGCCAATTGTTTCAATTGAACGTTTCGGTACGGGATGACCACTTTTTCGATGAAACGGCGTTCGATGAAATGTCCTGGAACCTACGCGCTTATCGCTTTTCTTGCTTCGGGGTTATTTTCCCGATTATTCCTTTGCTCGACGACAGCTCAGGCACAGCTTTGTACTCCCCCCCCCCCCCGCCCCCTTTTGTTTTCCTCCCTAAAGAGAAACCGACAAAGCACGAAGAAGGTCCAGACTCCTTGACTCATGCCATATAACGACGCCTACCGTAGCCACAAGCCAGTGGACCCCCGATAATAGACCGATCTCACCGAGCGTTCGGCGCATGCGTGAAGCCGACATAACTTTAGTTCACAAGAAGAAGGCGGCAGTGTCTGAGACGGCTCGTGCTGTCTCGTGCTTTTCACGCGCACCAGAGTTCCAGCGAGGTTCGGGCACGTGCTGAAATACTAAAGTTACCTCGATGCATTGCGGCAGCGATGGCGTAGTCAAACTGACTGGTGAGATGGGTCTATTCTCTTTGAGAGTAGCGTTATCCCCAGCGCAAAGAGGGAGCATAAAATGTTCGTCGTTTCGTCAGCCTATCTTTGTAACATCGCGGAGGTTTGTGGAAACTAAACTCCGACTGAGAGCGAAGTTGGAAGCCTTCCGCGCCAATATGTCGTCTCTATTGGCCACAAGAACGAGCTTCCAATCAGTGTAAGGATTGGTTGTTCTATCCTTCTATCCTCGCCGTGACGTCACGGCTAGAACAGCGGTTTTGTTCCTGGGAGGTCAGGATCGCACGAATAAAAAGATAGGCACTGTGGCACTGTAGGCACAATAATTTTTACCTTGTAAGAATAAGGCAAACATCGTGGAATATCCTATCAGCCAAGTCTAAATCGTTTCTGAGACGGCTAGGAAAAGAAATGATCTCGTCAGGTCACTATGGCAGGACGCTAGAATGACGTCACGCACGAGCTGCAAAGTTCGTGCTTTGACACTAGACTTCGTGCCACTTTATGTGCGAGCGAATTCAAAGCTACAGAGTGAGCCACATAGAGAAATCTATGACTGTGAGCGTTCCTGACCAGCTCGCGGGCTCGTGCAGTGAGGGCACCGTTTTAGACTGAATGCTCGCGCGTTTAGCTTCGACTTCGCTCGTACCTAAGGTGAAACGAAGTATAGCTACGCTTTGTAAGAAAAGCGGCTTTTGTCGAGTCGACCAGTACGTTGCACCACGGCGTGTTCACATTCTGTCACCAGTTGGTGGCACTCAGACGTCACGAAAGTTTATTACCATGTATTTGGTGTGTCTATATAGGAAACTACTCTAAAACTCTACTCAAAAAAAGCTTTTTTTTTCTTTTTCTAAATTAGTTAAATCTAGAAACCAAAATAAGGTATTCTCTGCTCAAATAAGGACTATACCCGTCGGTGCATCGATCTCATGTTTTTAAACTTGAATCGGTCATAGTATGCTACGAAGACCACTGCGGAGGTGGCCGCAGTACATAACTCACTGATACGCAAACATTCGACTTTATCTCAGTTTCGCTTGACATAGAATTGGCTCATTTCGAAAAAAAAAAACTATTTATGATTTTGTAAAAAATATATACACATGACCCAAAAATCAAACAGCGCACTTTCGCTCTTGCACTATGTGCAACAGCGTTTACTTATTTGAGTGATTTGCGGTGGCGGCGCTTTGTCCAGGCGAACAAAACAAAACAAGAACGAATGCGGTGCTCGGTAACACATGCTAGGGCCTTAGTGGCAATTTAATTAATTAATTACAGATTAATCACTTTTGCGAAGTGATTAATTATAATATGTAATTATGGAAGTTACAGTTTTAATAATTTTAAAGCATAGCTTTGTGGCAATAGAACTACGCTTTGATCAGTACGCATATAAGACGCAACACTATCTAAATTTGTGGTTATCGATTTTTTGGCGTTTCGGCAGTACAACATATAGTTCTGATACCGTGCCATTTCGAAAACGCACACCGATTTAGGAATCAGGGTGACCGTTGAAATTCGGTGCTCTAGAAAAAACGTTGGGACTCTAATGGCTGCTGATGGTATCGGGAACTGGTTCATTTCGTTTCTTTTTTTCGCACAAGGAGATCAGACATTTTTTTAGAGTTAGTAGCTTTATTTTTCAAAGCGCTGCTTCGCGGGAATGAAAAGTAGGCACTGAGGGGCCGCTATTTAGGACGCAACGCCATTCTGGCTTGTGGTAGATTATTTCGCGACACTATGACACGACACATGGCATATTTCGTTTTGTAATGACGATATGGCATATTTCGTTTTTGTAATGACGATATCAACAGTCTACCTGCTATTTGGAAATTGTATCGTACGAAAAATCTCGGAACGCGAAGAACCGAGCCAAATGAATCCAAAGTAGCAGGCAGCTAAACGAGGCTTTCTCTAACCGCGTTTTTTTCTTTCTAATCCGGTAAGAATTGGACAAAGGGCGCCCTTGGCGATGGCCTCGGAGGCCCAGAACCCTCCCCGCTATCCTCTTTTTGAACGAACAAAAGACAAAGCCATTTTCGCAGCTCGCAGGGCGGTGGGAAGGGCTGGGTGGGTCAAGCCGTCCGCTGATAACCGGAACAAAAAGTCGAGCTTTTTCTTTATTTTTATTTGGAAGCAGCACTATGTCGCGTAAGCACTTGGGTGGAAAGGCTTCCCCCAGCGCCATCTGGATTGTGAAAAAGTTCCTATCGGAGATAAAATTCTACTGCGATATCCTCTTAATTCCGTCGATGAGAAATCCTTTGCTGACGTCATAGTCAGCATTCGGCCAATCGCGGAAGGCCGACCACAGCGACGCTTTCGATCGCTCACGTCGCCAATAGATGCTCGTCCAGATCGAAAGGGGCAGGAGTGGGGATTGAACCTAGAATCCTGGGTTCTGCAGCGCGAGCTTTCGCTCCACGCGCTCCGAGCTGGTGTGCGCTAACCCAGTCGGCCACCGATCCCCCTATAGCACGGTGCCCTATAGTTATAGTTGCGGTAGCTAAGGAAACCGCCGGAGTACCCCTTTAAGCTGAGACTGCAGCCAAAGCTAGAAGCGCGAGCTAGCGCGCTCTCCCATGACTTTGAGACGTGCATTTCTAGCGAGAGTGCTCGTTCTGCGAAAGATCTCTTTAAAGCAGTGACCTCGAGCTCTTGTGATGGTGGCATTGGCTGAAGTCTTAGTGTAAGGGTGAACGGAGTGTAGATACCTTCTTCGAACACAAGTTAAGTTACTCCTGCACAATTCCCTTTCTTACTCACATCTAAACTATTGCCACCTACAGCTAGTTTGGGCGACAACATTTTCCCATCTGCAGCGTAACGCATTAATCCAGACAAAAAAAAATTCCTATCGAACACTAAGCATAAACCTTTTTTGCTGTTCCCATGTGATTAGAGCATGGAAGCTGTATACTACTAGATATCGGCTGAGTGCCCGTTATAAATTGGAAACGAGGAAGAATATAAGCATTATATAAAACCTGGCCCAATAGCAAAATTAAAACTTTGAGTTACTCAATAAGACACGTGGAGAATTGGGCAGTACCTACACCTCATTTAAACTTTGAAAAAGAGTGTGCACGTCATATGTATATATTATATGATTTCTATTAAATACTTATCATCAGCTTGTTCAATTTTATTTATTCGCTCAAAGACACAACGAACTTTGTGCAATGTACGTAACCACTGGAATACAATTATGATATGTATGTATTGCTGAACGGCGTTTTTAATTTTTGTGTTTATTTTTAATTTTTGTCTGACTACATACACTGGCGCTGCTTCAATACATTCATTGAAAATTGGATGTGGACCCGTCAAGTTTCACAGAGAAAACTTTTCTCCTGCAGTCCCCCCATCTGCATTGTTGCGATGTGTAAAACTTAGTGATTTGGTATGATTCGATACTAGAAGCTTCAAGTCACATTGCGAAATCGGCTAAATTCTCGCTCCGGTAAGATATGGTTTCAGTGCTGCAGTAAATCGTACACTCAATAGAAATAGAATCACCGGTCGGAATAGCGCATTCGGTACTTATTCTTGCGTAACATCAAAAGTAAATATTAAAAAAATAAACTAGAAAAATGCCTCTTACAAAATACAAAATAAACTCGCGGCAAAAGTGTCATTAGTTGTGTCTCATGGTGCACATAATTAACGACTGCTGTACGCAGTGGACGTCTACCAATATAATGGAAAAAAACAGCGCCAAAAGACGACTGACAAAGAACAAGAACTGACGAAACACGGCGCTATCAACTAAGTGTTTACTGGAAAAGCACAAAACATATATCACTTCTGCTCTCATAGAATCTGCACTTTTTATCTTCCGCGATGATGCATGACAAACCCTATCGACGTTAAACGCCCCCTATACCCTACACCTAGAAAAAAAAAAAGCCTCTCTGGCCAGCAGGGACTCCCAAGAAGTGGCATGAAAGTTTTGACTTAGAAGGGAGTATAGAGGGAGTGCTGTACGGCGCCACCAACAAGAATAACAAAGAGTAAACTACAGTATATTACCAGGCCACAGAGCGTTTGTTGCCGATACAACCTCGCGTGTCGCGGGCGGGAAACAAATCGTACTTCTTGGATAAAGTGCCAACTGTGCGGGTGGATGGCGAACACTTGGGTACGACAGGTGATCTGGGGGTGCATGGATCACGCGATTTGCAGTTAGTACTTTACCAGTGGAGGTGTTTCCACGGTCATCTCTCGGAACGGACGCTGCAAACATCTTGGTGACACGTTTAAGCGAAAATAATAATAAAAAAAATTGCAAGCTTTCAGTTTTTACTAATTCCGAAAGTAGTGTCTCTGGAAACGGGAGGGAGCACTCGCCTCACCACATCTCCGGGCAAACCTGTCGAAACGAAAAATGCGCTTCATAAAAGATCTTTGAGCTCGTCTCAGCTTTCCCACAATCGCCTGGCTGCGTGCAACCGGCGGAAAACAGCAGCTCGGGCTAGACCTGAGGCTCGCGCCGCGGCTCGCACGCGATCTCCCGCGCAGCAGGAGCTGCCGGAGCGAGCCAATGGCGGGGTCGTGGTAGTTGCTCGCCCAATGGAGTCTAACCCTTCCTCTCCCAATCAGCGACGGGCTGCTCCTGGGCCCGCGCTTCTGCTAGCGTTCCTCCGCTCGCGTTTGATTGAATTTGAACAGCACCGCGTACGCGTGTTCCCTCGGTCGCTATTTCGGGCTTATTTTAGGGCCTTTTCTTCTTTCTATACTTGGCCGCTCTTGCTCGCTGTGGTTGCCTGCGCCGTTAATTCGGGTAGCCGTATGCAAATGGTGAGGAGGGGGGGGGAAGGGGGAGGGGGGCAGTGGGGCGTTTGGGCGCTCTGCTGGGCCTGTCATGGATGTGGCGCCAGAGCGTCGCGTCTCATACTCGCTGACACGTTTGACAGGGTCCCGGGGTCAGTTTGCGCTAGCAGCGGGGTCGGGTCGCCGCGGTCTGGGTTTCTGCGCGGGGGCCTCGGGGTACGGGCGGGGGGTCGTCAGAAGGCTTGTTTGTTTGCGAACCGAACGCAACGCGACCCGAGTGATGCATGCTAACAACGGTTTGTGCAGTGTTCGTTTTTTTTTTTTAATCTTGCTTTTAACGCTGTTTGAGCCGCAGTCGTATAGCCACGCCATGTGTCCTTGGTGTGTTTGCTCGTTGTCGTTGTTTGCGGCTGTTTTGGTTTCATTGACGGCTGCTCCTCGGTAAAATAAAATACGCAAACATTTTGTTGGGCGGGTTTTATTTATGTTTACCTTATAAAGTTTGTGAATGGTTAGGTAATGTTGCGTTTTAAATAAAAATAAAAAAACAAATCTCGACAATTGTGGTTTGCGTCGAGATTTCAGCGTGTTCTCGGGCAACTCATGAGTGATTAAAAAAAATGGCTAAGTTGTGTCAAATCTTTCGGTCGAGACTTCACAATTGAAAATATAATCTTGGCTAAATCGGATATTATTTGGGTCCGCAAAAGCCTGCGGTTAGCGCAAAACGTTTTGAACCTGACAGACCAGCAGACAAGTTTGAATGCGACTGCTGTCTTGGGGACATCCTGAAATGCGTATAGGGCGCTTGTCGGAATAAATAAGACAGAAAGTAGACTTGTGTATAAAACAACACTATTGATCAGGTCATAATGCAGTTAGTTGTTCCAGTTATACCTGTCGAAAGATTTGTGCAACTCAAGCAGCGCACTCTCCCAAAATTAAAGTTTTCGGTACTGGCGTAAACATGAAGACTTTTCGTCTCTCACGCTGTGGGCACTTCATGGCGCCTTAAATTGTGAATTAAACTTCGTAAGAGCACAATTTCAGCATTTGGTGTTTTCGGTCAACTTTATTGTCTTCTGATGTTAATCTTCAAGCGTGAGATTTTATCACGTCGCAAAACGCGTCGTAGTAGAACATGCGCACATCGACCTGAGTTAAAGGAGTACGTTCAGATATTTCCTCCGTGTTTTCTGTCGATGTCGAATGAAGTGCAATGCCGAATCGACTGCGACGACAACGACGACGACGAAGACAGCAACGCCAGTAGCGCAGCAAATGCGATGCGAAGCATGCGCTACTGCAGCCCATGCTTTAGTGACGCCCTCTGGTGCCGTCGTCTGGACAGGAAGTGCATGCGGCAGCCGTGAGCGCTCGTTAAGCTCACTATCCCTCCTCTAGTTCACTTTAGCTATACATAGCTTGCCCGTAACATCATTCGCGGCCATGGCGGTATTCTACAGCGTGAGCGAAATGGATTGAACGCACATTTAACCTAACCGCATAAATAGGTTTCTTAGCTTATCGCATGCTGGCATTTACTACAGACGTGTCTGAATTGGTGGAAGCTTTCACTATAATTGTGGAAAGATTGGCTCACGTCAGTAAACCAAGAAAAAAACAAAAAACTATGTCTTCTCTATACTTCGCATGTACACTAAAAAAATAGTATGTGTTACTGTGGCGCTTATTTGGGCCAAGTGAACTGGAGCATATAGGTAAGCCAATTCCATTTTCTTTCCATTTCACACATTTTTCAATCGTAGTAAACGCCAGAATAGCCCACAACGATTTTCTGATGATTTTGAGATAAAGGGCTTATAGATAATTTTTCCACAGACAAAACCAGATTTTTGTAGCGCAAGCTACACTGGCCGAGGTTGAGCATGTTTCGCGTGGTTCCTGGAGAGCCTGTGCTGCGCATGCGCCAGGAGCAGTGACGTCACACGTGTCAGTCCCCGATCCACGCGCCGCGCGCATGCACCCAGCTGAGACTCACGGCTCGCGCTGTCCGGTTGTTCTGGGCGGCAGCTTGAGTTTCTTGATACATAACAACACCGCGCACAGCTTAACTCATGGAATCCCGAAGTAGTCACATAATGGCGTATACCGTGTGTGTGTCATTGAAGCTGCAGTAAGCATGATAATGAAGCTAATCCTAGACAACCAGGAAAGCTAAGAATAACGAGCTGAACTCTAAGCTTACGCTACGTATATCCCGGCATAGCTCGAGCTAAGCCACTGCAAGTTTCATTTTCTTCCTTTTGACTCCGGAGGTTTCATGTATTCATTCTCTCAATTAATGAATGCACCATCTTTTAGCACGTCCCTAGTAAATCCGTTGTGCGATAAGTTAAGAAACGGATTTATGTGGCCAGCTTAAAGTGCGTTTAATCCATTTCGCCCACGCTCTAATGTGCCGTGAGCGTTCGGTTCACCGTGTTAGTTTCAGACCACAGAAGATAGAAGAAGAAGGTAAGGGCAGGAGGAGAAAACAGAGAGGTTAACCAAGGCGTGCCTGCCTCGGTTGGCTACTCTGAGTTGGGGAAGGGGATGCGAGGATAAAAGAAGGAGGAAAGAAAAAGCAGGAGGAGGTAAAGGTAACATACTAGCACTCACGTTAACACTGTGAGGGCAGAATCAATAAATAAGAGAATGCCGCAGTTTCCAGTATGGCACTCAGAAGATAGGAGCTCAAGGGAACCAGTAAGCAGAAATACCTGGCATCAGCCAGCAATGGCGACACCTGCAAGCTATGTATATATAAGGTGTTCACAGGGTGCCATATTTGGAGCGCCTTATTCTCAGCGCATCCAGGAAAGGGGGGGGGGGGGAATGATACGGTTGGTTTGGCAGAGGTCTCCGCATTCTTAGATTAAACTCCTACCTGCCGTCTGCTAAGAACGCCGATCTTGATGGCGGGGAATGCATGTTGGGGAGCGGAAGCACTGTGGAAGCTTCGCGATTCCGTTCAAGCCTGAGTTCTCTATACATTTGTGCTGTACTTCCGTGAGTGGCGCTGGGGGGGGGGGGGGAGGAATTCAACGTCATAACTACATCGGCCTCCCAACTACCAGGTGGTATAGGGAAATCATTTTACTCGTTTTAAAATTAGTTTTCGTACGTTTACGAGTGGAATACTTGTGTTTCTAAGGTGCTGACACAATGCAGTTCCTGGCTAAACGAAAAAACAAGAGCTGACAATTTCGTTTCCGTACCCCTTTAAGGCCGGCAAGGTGCTCATTCCGTCGTAAATTACGAGGACCTCAATATCCGACTCCAGAATGAGCTGACTCAGATGCCTCAAAATACAGACTTACGAGAGACTGCATGCATAATTCATAAACTTGCCATTTTTATTGTGTCTTGCGCAAGCCGACTTTGCAGTATTTTCAGATGAACCCTAGGAGGGCCTAAGTTTCTAAGAGGTCTATAAAAGCGACTTCTCGTGCCCAGTATTGACCTTCCAACTGAGGTTTGCCTTCCTCGCTCACACTGAGGAATCTCAAGACAAGCGCCTCCATTCATTCAGATATCTTGTTCCGTATTTGCTCAAATATATTCTTACCATCTAATGAATAAAGCCCGCTCGTCTGGTTCTCTGATCAGCTTGCGAAGCTCATTAAATTATTGGGATTTAAACACGATCAGTGCGTGGTTGACACCAATGGCGTAAATACCGTAAATACAATGATTTGCGTCGGAACACCAAGCATCCGTTTGTGCATGCAAAATCTCAGCGTAGATGACCTTATTAGCTTCAAATGTGATATTCAGATTATGATTTTATTGTTTTGAATGCGTTAGCATTAAAGGCCCGTTCACACTCTTAGCGACCGAGTGCGACTGAGTACGACCGAGAAGACCAGACCGGTTTTAAGCCTCTTGCGATCTCTTAGGACCAGCTCCGCTGTATTCGCCTCGAGATCGAACCGTGTCGCCACCGTGCGGCCGAAATCGGAAACATGCGAAAGCGGGATACCGCCGTCGTCGTCTGCTACGGGCGCACGTTCCGTAGCATCGGATCTCGACGACGCAAGCCCGTTTCCGGCTGAGCTGGACCTCCTTATTAAATGCTTAACGTTTTTGTTGTCGTTTGTTCTTACTAAAGGCTTTGTTGTATCGTTTTACATACGGCAGAAATTCAGCAAACCGATTACTATTAAGTCGGAAGCTTCCATAATTTTAGTGTGTTGGTTTGTATACAACCGCTGGTCCCACGTATTTTTGTTATCTCGCACAAAACCGTAGCTTCATAAAACATTGAATGTTGATTGGATGCAAAAATATTCCAAAAATCGGGACTCATAATGATCAAAAAAAAAAGCACGCCGACTTGACATAATCAAAATAAACAATTTAATCAAACGTTTCGCTCCCATGCGGGAGACATCATCAGTGAAACCTTCAAGCAGGAAAGTTTGAAGGTTTCACTGATGATGTCTTCCGCATGGGAGACCAAACGTTTGATTAAATTGTTTATTTTGTTATGTCAAGTCGGCGCAGGTTTTTGATCATGTTGATTGGAGTTGTTGTTTGATTAGAAAATAACCCGACTCATCGCTACCTTTAATAGACTGATAATTAATTGATAAATCCGTTAGTTGATTTTTCAGCCAGTCGTATTGCATGAAAGACGTTAAAACTACACATTTTTAACTATTTTTGCGGTGTCATAAATGGCATATTGAATTCCCGTTTTAACTTCACGTTGTTACGCCTACAGAAATATGAACACGGAAGCCTTTTGAAAAGTGAAGTAATTTTTAAGTTATTATTTAAACGGTATAATCACCCTCGGTGACAATCACAAGCACGCTGAAGTGGTGTACCGTGCTAGCCTGTGTCATAAAAGAAATAAATACGTCAAACATATTAAAACAGGCATTTTTTAAACTTTTTGTTGACTTTCTCAGCACAAAATTCCCATTGAACGGCGAAAAAAAAGCAATAAAATTATTATTTTAATAACCTGAAAGTTAGTCGATGAACTGCCTAGTATCGACATACGTTAGGTGAGGGCGGAGGGTGACCGGAAAGTCTCGTGAAGGTCGCTAGCCTCATCAGTAAAGAGTGTCGCTGCAGCTGATGCTGTCTGTGTCGTGGTATGGGTCGTTTGTTGGAGTTGCAGAGTGTATTATGTTTGAATAGAAGATTATATAGCCTGAAATTTGTAATATTAGCCTCTTGACATTCGCGGCACTCACCAAGAAATCTGAAGCGGGTGAACCCACACAACCGAGAAGAGCATTTAATAACACGAACATTGTGGCTTTGTTCTTGGTTACACCTCGTTTATTACACTCGGGCGGCAGATATATTAGAATAGCTTGTTTCACTTGTTTTAGTTGTCCTGCCAACAAGCAATTTTTCGGGTCGTAACTAGAAGAGGCACTCTCTCCTCATCGCAACGTGGTAGAATAGTTCAGATCTCGAAAAACTTACCTTACATCATGGCACAATGTAAAGATGTAAACATTGGCTGCAGAGTAGCACGGCACTTTTCAACAGCACTAACTTCTCTTCATGCTAGATATTTATATTACTGCAAAAGCTAAAAGTTAAGCAAAAGAAAATGGCATAGAACCCGCGATTTTTACAGCTTACAGTACCAGTGCCACGTTATCCGAGTTGGAGTTCATTGTTTTCTTGACTTCCCAAGCTTGTGGAACCGATACAAGCTCTTTTAAAAGAAACAGGTATTTAACACAAATGATGCAGTTCACAAGCCGGAAACAGGCATCCGTCGTGGTGATCTATGGCTTCCCAACGTCTGCCTTGGGCAGACGACGCGCCCACTCGAGCGAATATTTGGGATTTAGGCACCGACGGGGTGGTAATACGGTTCGATCTTCACTGAAGCACCGAACAGTACCGCACCATTTTCTGCTAGAATTATTTTCCCACCGATACTTTGCGACAAAATAATTGCAAGAATCTCACGCCGCCCCGCGCGCGGACGTGGAGAGCCCGTGGGGCGGCCGTGCTTCTATCCCCGCTTTGACGATGATGATAGCGCGACAGCAGCGCCACCTCTAGGTCGATCTCGAGGCCAATAGCGCATCCGGTCCTAAAACTCGGTCTGGTCTTGCTCGGTTGTACTCGGTCGCAAGAGTGTGAACGGCCTTTCAAAACGCTATTTTTGACGAAAACCCGGCGTGTGTGTGTGTGTGTGTAGTGGCGTTGTAAGAAAGAGAATAGGAGGGGGGGGGAAGAGTGAGAGCCAGCGGTGTCTTCCCGTTTTGTCCGTTGTCGCGTGAGACGCTCCCATTGGTCCGAAACGCAGACGTGAGCACGCGTCAACCTCTTCCTCTCTCCCGGCGCGCGGCTGACAAACTGGCAGACACCACCGGGTTTTCGTCCGAAACAAGCCCTTTCGCTTTTGGCAAAGTCACGCACACAGCTGGCGTGTAGCCAGAGAGGAGGAGTCGCCGCGCAACACTCCTGATAGCAAAGCCGTAGTGCTGAATGAGATGCAACATCACGAGAGCAGGCCCATGCTGGAGAGCAGATTGGAAACGAGTGCTGCGTCGCGCTCAGCTTCGAGTCAAGTTTGAGCCGAACGTTGTGTGCGATCCTGTGCAATCTGTGCCCAGCGTTGGCCTTCTCTGGTGACGCCATCTCATTCAGCACTACGGCTTTGATGCCCAGAAGGTGTTGCGCCACGGTGTGGTAAAATGCCGGGCATGCTCAGTTGCCGCCTTCGAGCCATCGCCGGTTGTTCTTCGCTTTGGGTTTCCGTAGTAGCGGTGCGTAGGCTGTGATGTGTGTGTGTGTAGTTAAAACGGTGGATGCGGCTCACTCCACGAGTGATGTGGATGCGGTTCCTTAAACGAGTGGTATGGGTCTGGTTCTTTCTACGAGTGATATGGATAACCGAATCCAAGGGCGTCGACGTTCTCTGGCAGGCAGATTAAGAAAAAAGGTGAAAAAAATTACTAGAAGATCTATTGGTGGATTTCTGTGGAATCCGTTAGTATGACTCTTGGGAAACGCCACACACGTCCCCCCTTTGGGAAACACTAGCACTGACCCCGTAACGAAGCTAAAAAGGGTAGCAAAAAAGAGATGAAGCAAAAGAGAAAGCCAAAACGCAAAAGTGAAAAGGTCACTGTTAGCGTTTCCCAAGGGTCATGCTAACGGATTCCTCAAGAATCCACCAATGAACCTTCCTGTAATTTCTTTCCCCTAAATACATAGCTTGCATGCGACGTCATTAGGCGGGCATGCCAGCATTTTATGCGCCGCAAGCGTTCAGTTCGCCGTCTTAGTTTCACACCGGAGACGTTGTAGTTCGAAGAAACTAATAGGTAGAAATAACCGTCAGTACCCGGCAATGGCGACGCTTGCAAGCTATGTATACGTGCGATTGACTTTCCGCTTGTATGACCGAGAGTGAACGTGACTCTTTACTTTCGGAGCATGATCGATCTCCTGTAAGCCGGGGCAACTGCGTACATCATACACAAAGACAGTCTGCATACAGATTCGAACGCGAACCACCGCAAGATCCGTGCTTCAAATGCCGCGTGGCAATGAGTTCAAGGGGAAAACTTGGCACGCGGCATTCAGAACCAGAGATATTGCGGTGACTCGTATTTAGACTGTCTTTTGTATGATGTATAAGAGCAGTGTGACACCGGCTTTACGCTGTCATGCAAAGGCGACATGATCTCGGGCATGTGCGTGACGAGGGCCACTGACAGCTCGTCCCCATGACCACAGTGAAGCCACCTTCCCTTAGGAATTTCGAACTCTCTAGACGGTCCGACTGCTGGGGCCGACTCACGGTCAGCGGCGATACAAGCCGCTTCGCCGGTGCTGGCTGTAGCGGTGAGCGAAGCACCGCGTAGGTCGATGCGTCCGCAGCGGCGAACTGTAAAATTCCTCAGCCGCCGCATTGCGTTCGTTCTACTGCCTCGGGCTGGAGAGGAGATATTCACTAAAAACCGAAGAAACGCAGGGCGTGTCAAGTCCCGGTTATCTCAATATCGCTCCGCAACCAATCAGATTGCGGCATTAAATGGCTCATGAAACGATATCGGGTGGAATGTTCATGACTTTGCAGAGGCGTGCCAGCCTGGCCCCAAGTATACTCGCATATACCGCCACTGATTCAGAAGCTTCTTTGTCGTGGTGAAATTGCGGAGAATAAAGGGACTATATCTCTTTCAGTCTTGCGTTCACAAAGCTTAATGACGTAGTTGTTGTATCGAAACCTTCCGCCTGACGACAGTCAAGCACGGCTCATGGATTGGACACGAGAACTGCGTGAGCACTCGACTTCGGCTGGTAACAAGCAATGCCCCGAGGGGCACTCGGGTAGTGGCTCATGTACAACCACTGCAGTGTTGAGAATAGCGGAACTCCAACAATGCCCCCACAGGGGCACCTGTGAAAGCAGGTGTTTGGAGAGTGGCGTCTCCACGGACCCCGAGCCCCGCAGGGGCGCCTGCACCTTAGGTGCTAGGTGCTTGGTGAGTAGCGTCACCACGGACCCCAGCCACATTGGCAACACCACAGACCCTGAGTAAAAAGTGGCTAAGACCCACCCACGTCTGGCTGTGCGTGGCGAGCCCGTGTCCGGGGAAAAGGGCATCCTGGTGGTTGAGCCGAACCCGGGGTAGGTTTGGACCCTTCGGGGCCCCCGGGTGAGGCAACACACCACTTTGGCCCCCGCTTCCCGTAGACGGGTGTCCTGGCTTGGCCCGACCAGGATGATTCAGTCAGTCGCCATATCTTCTACTATCCACTCTTATCTTTCTCTTTGCTCTACTCTTCTCTCATTCATATTCACCATCTTTGGCGGCAAGGGCTAACCTTGGGTGGCGATAGACCCCTTGTCTGGACCCACACTAGGTTATAGTGTCTGGGCAGCACTGATAGCGTAATGTCGTCAGCAAAACCCTTATTGCTATGGCGCATTACCTATCCCCATGTTGGACTCCGTGGTGGGTGGTGCACCCGGGACACCGAAGACACTCCCATCTCTATGGGTTCCAAGCTAAACAAAAACTCTGATCGGGCTCTGAAAAGGGCCCGCACCGAAGACAAACTTGTAAAGAACCATACCACGGCGCCGGAAACTTTTCCAAAATTTTTGGTCATGCACTCAAACAACGAGGATAAACCGCTTGCAAAACTTTCCCCATTTCTAGTCGCGAAGACGTTGGAGACGGTAGTTGGAAAAAATTTCAAAGCAAAGAAGCTTTTTCTGGTGACCTCCTTGTTGAAGTCCATACCGCACAGCAGAGTACTGCACTACTTGCCCTTAACGAAATCCAAGACTACGCCGTTTCCGTGACCATTCACCGCTCTCTCAACAGCACGCAGGGCGTCATCTCCGAGGATGATCTACTTGGAAGCCCGAACGAAGAGATCCTTGAAGGTCTTAAAGATCAGGGTGTCATCGCTGTGCGACGCATCACTCTTCGTCGTGATGGTCAGGAAAGGGACACCAAACATATAGTTTTGACATTCAACTCAACAAGTCTCCCCTCTGCAGTCAAGGCCGGCTACCTTAACTGCAAAGTGAGGCCCTATATCCCTAATCCAAGACGTTGCTTCCGCTGCCAACGTTTTGGCCATGGGTCAACCACGTGCAGAGGAAAAACGACATGTGCCAAATGCGCAAGCAACGATCACCCCACAGACAACTGTTCTAGTGACTCACACACCTGCGTAAATTGCCGAGGACCTCACGCGGCATACTCTCGTTCGTGCCCTAAATTCAAACAAGAAAAGGAAATAATAACTCTAAAGACAAAGGAAAACTTGAGTTACCAAGAAGCACGTAAGCGTCTCTCCTTCCTGCAAGGAGGCACGTATGCTGGGGCGGCAGCCAGGGGGCTGCTCCGCCAAAGACCTCTGTGGGTACACAATACTCCGCTCAGGATATTGTGGCCCCATCTAGCCCCCTTTCCTTACAAGACCAAGGGTGGATAACACACCCTTACAGACTCCCATGACGCAAAAAACCGACACGTCGGTGCGTCTCGGTGGTCTTCCGCAACCCCGACAGCGTGCAGAGGAGGCACCTCGGGGCTCTCCATCCTCCTCCTCTCATCACTCTGGGAGCGCTGCCAGAACATCGGCCACTCCCAACGCCAAGGTTCAGGAGAAGGTGAAGTCTAACAAGCCACCTTCATTTGGACGCTCCCAAAAGGTTGTGTTCAACCTCCCCGTACTAAATGAAAAACAACCTAGTACACCTCAATCAAATGCTCTGGATGCGTCCGAGTGTAATCACGGTGCAAGCTGCTCGCATCATGAACCCCCTGGTGTACAAGGAGGGATGGCTGAATCCTGCACTGATCCTGCAGATCAGGCTACCCCTATGGAAGTTGACAAGCAACCGAAAAAGAAACAGAGCCCCCGCATAACAGGACCACCCTAGCATAGTGCCAGTCAATATTGTGCAGTGGAACTGTAGAGGAGCACGCTCAAACATTGATGATTTAAAGGATCTTGTGCAGACCCTAGACCCAGAGGTGACATGTCTTCAGGAAACCTTCCTTTCTGAGTCGACCTCGTTCAGGTTTGGCAGATGCGCAGTATATCGCAAAGACCGTCCTCCGGATGTAAGAGGTGGAGGAGTGGCTCTCATTGTGCAGCCATCGTGTCCCTCAGAGCAGATTCCTTTAACCTCAAACTTGGAAGCAGTTGCTGCACGTATTTACATCGGTATCATGGTAACTGTATGCTCTCTTTATCTTCCACCCAATGAACAGATCACGCTGACGGATCTAGAACAGCTAGTAAGTGAACTCCCAAGCCCTTACCTGCTTCTTGGAGACTTCAATGCTCACAATAGACTATGGGGAAGTCAATCGGACGACTCTAGAGGCAAAGTGGTGGAAAATTTTTTGCTAAAAAATTCAGTCAATCTTTTAAATAACAAGTCGCCTACGCATATTACCCTAAGCCTGCCTGTGAAATACTCTGCCATAGACTTATCATTTTGTTCAGCGTCTCTTTTTACGAAATTGTCCTGGCGTGTTCACCAAAACCCATATAACAGTGATCACTTTCCCGTTCTCATCCAACACTCGTGCGCTACTCCCTGTGTTCCGAAAAGAGTGCCCCGGTGGGTCATTGAGAAGGCAGACTGGACAAAATTCAGTGAACAGGCCCAGATTCCTGAGGATGGCTTCACCGCACTTAATATCGATGAGGCCACGTCTGCTTTGACAACTGTCATAATTGACGCAGCAATAGTTTCAATTCCAAGAACATCATCACGGTTTCCGAAATACCCAAAACCCTGGTGGTCTCCGGAATGTACAGAAGCCAAGAAAAATAAAAATAAGTATTGGGGAAAATTCAAGAGGTATCCCACTTCTGAGTGGCTGATCGCCCTTAAAAGAAGCAAAGCTGAGCTCCGCCGCATAATCAGAAGACAGAAGAAAAACTCCTGGTGCAAGTACACCTCGGACGTTACCCAGGACACATCAATAAAAGAGATCTGGGACAAAGTCCGGAAGATGGAGGGCCTATATAATGATACCCGACTCTCTATTCTCAAAGATGGAACCGTTCAAGTGTGCTCTCCCATAGACCAGGCAAATCTTTTGGGACATACCTTCTCAGTAGTATCCAGCAAGTCTTCATATCAAAAACCTTTTCTAGCTTACTGCACGCAAGCAGAAAGAAAATCACTGCCAATAAAACTCAGTAGTGAGGAACCTTACAACAAACCTTTATCTTTTCGAGAGCTAGAGGTATCGACCCTGCATTGCCGGAATTCTGCTGTTGGCTTAGACAATATACACTATAAAATGATTGCTAACTTATCCCATGATTCCAAACTTGCTCTTCTGAAGTTCTACAACAGAATATGGGAAACGGGGGTTTTCCCAACATCCTGGAGGAAAGCAATCGTTATAGCCATTCCAAAGCCGGGCAAAGATCACACAAATCCTCAGAACTACAGACCAATAGCTCTCACCAGCTGCCTCTGCAAGGTGCTAGAACGCATGATAAATTCAAGACTTGTTTTTTGCCTAGAAGCAAAAAACTTACTATCACGAGCTCAGTGTGGTTTCCGGAAAAACCGCTCCACCCTTGATCATCTTGTGTCTCTGGAGACGGAGGTTCGCTCGGCCTTTGTGAGGCGTGAACATCTGGTGGCAGTTTTCTTTGATCTTGCTAAGGCATATGATACAACATGGAGGCATGGTATTCTTAGTAACCTGGTGTCAATGGGTTTTAATGGTAACATGATGATGTTCATTAAGAACTTCTTAACAGATCGCACTTTTCAGGTGCGCCGGGGAGCGGTTCTTTCTGACGAGTTTATGCAGGAAACGGGCGTTCCCCAGGGGTGCATTTTAAGCGTTACATTATTTTTGGTTCAGATAAATTCACTCTCCCGTGAAATTTCCCGCCCCATTGAGCACTCTTTGTATGCGGATGACCTTAAAATTTCTATTAGGACTTCATCTCTGCGAGTTGCCGAGCGACAACTCCAGCTTTGCATAAACAAACTGGGCAAGTGGTGTTTTCGAAACGGATTTCAGTTCTCGGCAGAAAAAAGTGCCATTGTACATTTTACGCGGAAACGTGGACTGTACCCCAATCCCGAGCTTTCACTAAATGGTACACAACTCACTTGTAAAAACTCTCACAAATTTCTGGGAGTCATTTTTGACCGGAAACTAACATTTGGAGAGCATATTGCCTGTCTTCGCAAAAACTGCCTAAAAAAACTAAATATTCTTAAGGTGCTTGCACACACATCTTGGGGAGGGCACGTCGAGTCTCTTTTGCATATTTACCGGGCTACAGTGCGTTCGAAACTGGATTATGGTAGCTTTGTTTACGGATCGGCTAGACAAAGCACAATTCGACAGCTTGATCCTGTTCATCACCAGGCTATTCGTTTGTGCACAGGAGCTTTTCGGACATCGCCAGTGGAGAGCCTATACATAACAGCCCATGAACAGCCCCTACATCTTAGGAGAGAATTGCTAGGTCTATTTTATGCAGGTAGAATTGCAATGTACAAGGACAATCCAGCCTACACTCATGTTCTAGCCCCATCTTTCACTGAGCTGTTTGCTCGACGCCCATCAGTCGCCCAACCATTTGGAATTCGTGTGCAGCAAGTTTTGTCAGACACTAGGGTTTCTATAAGCGAGGTTGCATCTTTCCGACCACCACTCCCCCTTGGTATAACCCAAGCATTTCTTGTGATCTGCGGTTAACTGAATTCCAAAAGCCATATACTGCGCCTCTAGTGTACCAACAATGTTTTTTAGAAATCCTTAAAGAGTTCAAGGACTACCGGGTATTTTACACTGATGGTTCCAAAACGGGTAATGCTGTTGGAGCAGCCTTTGTTTCTGGGACCACCAGAAATGCTTTCCAGTTGTCTCCAATAGCATCTGTCTTCACATCTGAATTGTATGCGATTATTGCCTCACTTAAGCACATCAGAAAGTACCGGATCAAGAAATCTCTCGTATGCTCGGACTCTTTAAGTGCACTAATGGCTATCGGTTCTATAGGGCCTAAGAAACACCCATTTATTGCAGATATTCATACGCTGTTACGAGAAATCCAGTCAGTAGGTGGACACGTTCAGTTTTTCTGGGTTCCAGGGCATAGCGGCATAACTGGAAATGAGCTTGCCGACAAAACTGCCCGACAGGGGCCGTTCGAAGACAGAACACACATGCCTTTGCCCTTAAGTGACATTCGCCGTGAGATGTCCAAGAGTGTTGCGACAAAATGGTTGCGGCAGTGGAAGAAATGTGTAGGTAACAAGCTCCATACTCTTCACCCTACTACAGATAAATTTCAGGACCACCGTCACCTCTCGCGTCCTGACAGTGTATTGTTAACACGACTGCGCATTGGACATACACGCTTAACACACTCACATCTCTTAATGGGCGAGGAATCTCCTACCTGTGAAGCATGTGATTCAGACCTTACAGTAATGCATCTCTTTGTTTGCAGGAAGCTCGAACCTTTCCTTAAACCACTTTTAGCACCACTAAGAAGATTTAACATTCCATTTCATCCTTGTTTGGTGTTAGGTCATGAACCTCAGATTTCGCTCAAAGACCTATTCACGTTCCTTCAAAAAAGTGGCCTCAAGTCACTTCTCTAATATACATGAATTTTTTGGAGCCCTTTACACTCTATAGGCCTCATTACCCATTTTTGTATAAGCTAAACACAGCACATTAGTTTTACCCATACGCACTAACATACTACATATCTATTAGCTAAACAGGATCTTGGCGCTATTTGGCCCTCGTGTTGCCCTTGCGCCATAAAACATCAAATCATCATCATCCAACAATGCCTGTAGCTCAGCACGCGTTTTAGAGCGCAGCTCTTAGGCATCCGTTTTCGTGTTTCGCGGCGTCGGCGTCGACAATACCGCGCTAAATTTAGCGGAGTGGATCTGACGTCACGTGACTCAACGCCAATTCAGCTCCCCGCCAAATTTAGCGGGGAAACTGAATTGATGTTGAGGTCACGTGGCATGCACTTTTGCCTCTAAATCTAGCGGGGAAATTGAATTTGTACATAGGTGACGTGACACCAAGATATGTGACGTCAGTTTCCCCACTAAATTTAGCGGAGAAACTGAAATGGTGTTGGAGGTCATTGGCGTCAATTTTTTAGCTAAATTTAGCGGGGAAAGTGTGGGAGGAAGGGCCGAGGGTACGGAGGAGGAGGAGGGTTATACCCCCCTCCGCACCCCTCCTTCCTTCTCCTCAACAGCTGTGGCTCTAATTTCGAATTACAGAGATTTGTGAACGTCTTTCATTTTTACTCTGCCAACCCCATCCCGTGGCTATGGTTAACGTTGGCGTCGTAGGAGAGGCACCAGACCACGTGGCCAGCTTCTCGGCTCCGAGTTGAGGGGATGAACGATGCTCAAATTTTTCGGATTTTTTTGGGCGACTGCCATTGACAAGAAAGAAATAGTCCCCTTTATACTGCAAAATTCATTGCAAAAAAATTGCAAAAAGCAAAACACATTCTAAAAAAAGAACAGTTGCGTACCACACAAATTTAGGTGTGCGCCTAACTATTGAATATTATGCCCTATCTTAGACTAAAATACAAACATTGAAAGACGATATTTTGAGTCCAAATAGGAGCTCCACAAAGAATACACTTTTTGAGATATCTTTATTTATTTATTTTAGTCAACTTGATTTAGATGTTAGCTAGAATACTTCTTTTTCTTTGTTCTCTTAAAACTAATAATTGAATGGCTCCTATTAGATTTTGAAGACTCGTTTCGTTGTGTTTTAATTAAATGGTACAATCTCGTTTATCCTGAAAGGCCATATTGAGAGCCAGAAAAGCAATGTGGGCAAGAGTGCCCGAACTTTCGAAATAGTCAATACTGTGGTTCGTCGGCGCATCCAGCGGGGATGCGCTTGCCGAGATAGTGACGACATCACGGAAACGACTTCGGCACTCTTCGAAACGCCATTGTGGGCAGGGCTTGTGGCAATCTTTTTGCGAACAATATTTAAATCGGGAGTAAAAACGCGAAAAGTGATCCATGAATATCTAAGAAACTATTACCATTTCGCCAATTCTGTAAATTGTTCAAGCCTCTGATTGTAGTTGGCGTCAATACTGCAATTACAACATGAGCCATGAAACTCATTAATTAAAATGTTAATCATCAATTTTTAATAAACCGACTTACCATGACGGTTATTACCTCATCTAATGTCCACCGAGACTGACACTCAGATGGCGAAGACGGCACCCGTAACTCCCACCTCTTATCAAACAGACACTTCCTCTAAAAATACTAGTGAGTTCAGAATTCGAGACATGTTCTGTTGGCCTCCAGTGTATTCCGGAGTCTAAAAGTACTGCACATGTACGGAACCTCAGGGGTGTGAGGCGTCCGCCGCAAAGAGTGGAATGCTTTTTCCATCATTACACTGCTTTTGGTAGCACTACATGTTCTATCAAAATACATTTAAGTTCAATGGAGAAGCGACATCACCGTTATCATTTCGCATCGGTGAAGAGCTATCCGGTCTGAATTGTTTTTATATCTGGACATACGACAGACGAGGCCGACGCGCAGTACGCATTCCCAAACTCGGGAAGCAGACGATGCAGGCCTGCGTTCGTCGGCAGTTACCTGGGCAGAAGTAGAGTAAAATTAAGACGCCAGTATCATTACGTAACGTAAAGAGGATACGGATGCATGGAAGTCAGGATAACGTCCACTTCAACTGAATAAAACGTGTTTTCAGGAGAGCGTTGAAGACCTTGCGGCGGCGTCTCACACCGTTGACGCCTCGCTGGCGAACGCCGGCGTGCGTCGCCTACGAGGCGGGCGCCTGGAGGCATAGTCGGAGAGGCTCATCTTTAAAAAATAATTTCTTAGCAACAACAAAAAGTACTTTTCTAATTTTTTTATATGTTGAACAGATGAGGTGGATTGAACTTTTGGCTATTTCGAAAGTTCCGGGCACCGCTGCCCACATTGCTTTTTCTGGCTCTCAATATGGCCGTTTCTGCATAAACTGGAGATTTTGTCATTTAATTAAAACGCAACAAAACGAGGCTTTGAAAATTTAATACAAGCAATTCAATTATTAGTTTTAAGAGAACAAAGAAAAAAAGTATTGTAGCTAACACCCAAATCCAAGTTGACTAAAAAAATAAAGAAATCTCATAAAGTCTCTTCTTTTTGGAGCTCCTATTTGGACTCAAAATGGCGTCTTTCAATGTTTGTATTTTAGTGTAAGATAGGGCATATTATTAAGTAATTAGGCGCCCACCTAAATTTGTGTGGTAAGCAACCGTTTTTTTACAATGTTTTCTTAACTACATAGGTTTTATGCAAATTCCAGAAATTTAGAGCATGATATCAGCAAAAATAAAATTTATTTTATCACAAAAAAATATTTTTTTTGAGTTCAGAGGCTTCTTTATCCAAATTAATTTTTTCGTACATATCCCAGACATGAAAAAATTGCCGCGTCTCCTTTGGCATGGAATAACCCCGCTTACGTGCACACTCACGCACGCATCGTGCGTGCGTGCCCAGTCATGCACGCACCACGCACAACACACGCGCTCGTGCACATACAGGCACACGCGCACCTGCATGACCGAACGCATATGAGATGGAACATTTTATGGCGAGTATCATCGGAACTAAACGGAGTGCTCACTGCATTCAGTTCCTTTCAACCAAGATTTCTGGAGCAAAACGTTCTCCAAAAGTTTTAGCGCGGTGGTAAAAGAAAGAAAAAAAGCCAAGAACAGATAGTAACAAAATAAGAAGACAGTTTGATAATCAAGCGTATCGGCGGATCCAATGGGTTTTACTAAGGTTTATTTTAAGCGCGATTGAAGCGGAAATTACAAGTGCGAGAATGTTGTTTCGAATCGCGCTCGCACTGGCACGAACGAGTGTGCTCGACAGCTATAACCAAAGCATGGAGCTCGCACCTTAATTGGCTTCGCTTGCACTTAAAGGGACACTGACAAGGTATTTATGCCCGCCAAGATTTTTATTTGTACATGACAGATGGCCCAACTACCCGAGAAAACAATTCGTGGCTCGAAATTTTGTTTTGTTTCCGCCCGAAAACCGCAGATCGAGAACTGGCTGGTTTGTGTCGCGCTCGCTCTCTTCTCCGTGGTCACGTGCCATTTTCTATGGTTTAGACACAACCACCAAACATAATCAAAGTCGTGGGTCATCGAAGGCACACACACAATATTAAAAAATAGAAAAGAAATATGATACCCCCTTTTTTTTTTTGCTACTAAAAGCTGCAAAAACGTTAATTGGCTTCCGTAACTTCCGCCAACTCTCTGCTCCTCTATATTTATTCTTCCTTCACAGTCCAGTTTCGGTTTCGGTTTTCAGCAGTTGCGTTTTTTTATTACTTTATTAAAATATATGTGACGTTGTATCAAAATATTGAATGGATAGACTTCCGACACCATAATAATGCCTGGGAAAAAAATTAAAATAAATTTCGGGGGGGGGGGGGGGTGTCAGTGTCCCGTTATGATGAAACGGGAGTAGACTGGTGTGTTCCACTAGCTAGACTGGGCAGTGGGAAAACGGAGCGGAAGGACGCTCCAAATGCACAACAGCGGTGTGGCGGGATGGCCATTTTTAAATGATCCATAAACAGTTACTAAGTTCCTCTGGACTCAGACGTCGTGGGTTATGTGTGGTTGTTTATTTTACTCGATGATTTAGGAGAGTTGTAAGGCAGTTGTTACATGCGTTGGCCCAATTAAGCGCATAATAAAAGAAAATCGACCTGAGACCTTTCTTTTTATAATTAGACGGAACGAAGTCGACATCCATCGATGGCAATGTCTGGTCGTTCAGGCGTTTGCTGAGTTTATGTTTACAGGCTAAAACACACAAAGAACACCGTATTCTTGATGATCACGCAGCTATGAACTTCGTGCAGTGTTTACGAGGTTGTAAACTTATTATACCCAA
This sequence comes from Ixodes ricinus, assembly GCA_037355805.1. Lineage (NCBI taxonomy): Eukaryota > Metazoa > Arthropoda > Arachnida > Ixodida > Ixodidae > Ixodes > Ixodes ricinus. Next base: position 27,286 of record JAZHYW010007427.1, read on the forward strand.
CTTTTATTAAATATAGTTCCGCTCTCCGATTCGTTCGGATGTCTTTAATCTTCATAAGAATTGGAAGGCGATGGATGCATCCTTCGCCGTACCTACGTGCACCATCCTGTGTGTACGTCGTTTCCAACTATAACTTAACTGCCTAAAGGATATGCATTACAGCGACCAGAGTGGATAGCCACGTGGGCTTCGGAACTTTTATTCGTTGCCAACTCCAGCGGGCTTCCCTGGCAGTATCCGGTTTTCCACGAGACGTTGGTGTAAAGCGGGGAGCCGAATTCTCAGGAAATTCTCCAACTTTGCCTTCAGGAGGTGCTCCTCAGGAATGCCTGCAAAACACGATGCACAATTATATATATAAAAAAACCAGGCGTATTTAATACGCTTCCTCAATCTGAACTTGAGTTGGAGATGCAAACTGTTTCTCACGCGGCAAGAAAAAAAGTAACAAAAAATGAGCCATTGTTTGGCTTCTTTTACTCCAACCTTTCCCTAGTAAACTTTTTCTTTTCAATTTTTATACAGAATTGCATACTAACGGACGCTTAAACCGCAGAGATCGTGTAGATGCGTGGCGTAGCGTCGCACAAGAGCAGATGGTAGCAGAAGTGGCCACCTTCCAAACACTTGCTCTGGATGAATCACTTTTCACGACGCTGCTCAGCCTTCAATCTGGGCGTCCTCCGCGCAAGAAAGAAGAGGTAGAGGCCACGAGGCGACGCTTGGAAAAGAGGCGGCAGCCGCGTTCCTTATAAAAGTCGGTTCGGCATGTTACGGTTCGATAGATAGTCTCAAAGTGTACCTTGCCAATTTTTGTCCTGTACTCAGTCTCTCAGTATGCAGGAAGTATAGAAATTATCAGCTTTTCACTGCTATTTTCAGCCACGCACGCCTAGTATCGAATGCTCGCGGCTACATGCATGGCAGATCACGATCTTAAATAAGAACTCAACTAAGGAATCATAAAATCAAACTCATGTCAATAATAGACAACGGACCGAGCCCGAGTCCCGGTGATGAGAAAAAGGAAGACGCCCGTCTGCACGACATTACTTTTGTCGCCTCCTGGCTGCGCGCTCCACTAGGAATGTCAGCTCCACCAGAGATGCTTGCACACATATTGGTGGACTTCGGAGTGGATATTCCTTGAGGCTTCTTATGTTTATTATTCGCCACACATAAAAAATAGCCACCTTTAAAAAAAAAGAAAAAACAGTTGACAAAAGGGAAATGAAATTCTACTAGCAAGAACGAACATTGACCTACCAGGGACCTTCAGGTTGTAATTGCATAATAGAACTGGTATTGTACAACCAATTTTAGAAGGAAATAGAAGACAAAAACAATAATTTAGAGGAAGAGAACATGATGTAGTCCATCTCTCGTTGTGGCTTTGCCGACACGAGGGACGAAGAGGAAGGAGAAGAATAAACTGCGCGTTTTGTGGGCTTGACCCAATGTAGAACGGTTGCCTTTTTGCCACCCTCCAACATGGTGTCAGAAGTGGGATACTGCCAGACCAACGCCTCTTTTAGAAAGATGCCTGTCAGATGGTTCGCTCCCCCTTGTGGCCGGCCTGCCTTTGAGTTGTAGACAAACGCCAACGCTGTGGCGCACGCCTCCGACACTGCTCCGCGCTATCCGCACCCTTTCCAGGCGCTCGGTGCGACTTTTCGCTTATAGACGCTTTAAACGAGTGCCAGATAACAGCCGCCATTGCTGACCTTCTCTTGTCTTATACCAACATACCGAGCCACAGCAGCGAACGTTGACGAGCCTTCACAAAGGCCTATGCTGCGGAGAAGGACACGGTAGCACCTAAAGTGGCAATAACCTGCCCTGCTGTGGTAACGATGAATTGACGGGAACGCAATAAGAGGAAACAAAATTTGAAGGTCGGTTATGGCATCGCCCATGCACAGCTAGCCGGAAAGCGTCTATACCTGAGCGTAGAGCGCGTTTTTTGTTTGTTTGTTAAGATATCACGCACAAAATCTTGTTCCGTGCTGACTAGATAGTGCTGGTGCAGCTAATCGCCTCTTAATGACACTGTAAACAAAATAATGTTTGCGAGTACGTAACTTTCGCGACTTGAAAAAGCGTATACCTCTCACAATCGCGAAATTTTCTGCCCGCGGAATATTTCCGCAACCCACCATTCGCAAAATATTGAACAAACGAAAGTAAGGTCATTTACAGTATATTCATGCATCCATGCGTCAACTCTGACACGAGGGAATCGTTTATGAATACGAGTTTGTAGGATGTTGCAGCTATTATGCAAATTGTGTTTTAGGAACTGCGTTCAAGTGCGGTTTTCAAAAGGCATTTCCGACACACGTTCTACGTTAGAAAAATGTCAGCAATGCAAACTCATGTGCATGGCAGAAATTTATTTGGGCATTTCTGCTATCCACATGTAGGCGCCAGATGCTTCTACAACTTCAACATTTTGCGGGATAGGGGTTTCCGCTCAAAAAGCTTCACGGCAGCATTCCTGTCCGTCACTCCCAGGGCACAATTGCTGAAGAGAGGCTTTATACATTTCTTGGTGATGAGTTTCAGGAGATAGATAAATAGATTACTGAAAAAGAGGAAAATGTTATAGGATTGCATAGCGTGGGGGCCAGCAGGTCACTCTCCAGATGTTACAGCTGATGTTTGTCCTGGTTGCCATACACGTCGTCATCGTCACGTGGTCGGAGGCCAGCGCCTCTCGCGGTCGTTTCGGCCGTTTGGGAGAGAGAGGAGAGGGTACACAGGACGCGCGGCGCTCGTATGACACTGCAGGCATCTAGTTAGAGGAGGCGTTGGCCAGACTTAGTTCCTCAGCACGCAAAGCAACCGGCTCTTCTGATGCCGAAGCGACCGCAAAAAGCTGCTGTCACGGTATTTCGCCGGCCGACCTCAAGGTACGCAATCTTCGGACAATGGCTTCGTTTCAAATAGCTCCGCCCGAGCCTTTTACGTTCGTCACTCCAAACGAATGACCCGGATAAAATAATCGCTTTCTTCGGTACCGCACAGCCTCAAAGTTACAAGCAGAAGTCGAAGAAAAGCAAGTCGACACTCTTGTCTACTTAATGGGGACACAGGCAGAAGACATTTTGATACGTTCAACTTAACTTCTTCAAGCGCTAAGAAGGTCGAAATGGTCTTGACCTGTTAAGAGTCCTACTTCTTCCCAACTCAAGACACAACATAATATTTGAGAGTACGCTTCAACACCCGAACTCAGGGAGAAGGTGAATATGTGGAAATTTTGCAACGGATTTGCATGATCAAACTGATACCTGTAGCTATGGTGAACTAAAGCCGGGGTCATACTGCTCATCAATCATACAAAAGACAGTTTGCAGGTATAAGACACAGCGATATCCGTGGTTCGAATGCCGCGTGCCCTAGTTTTCCCCTTGAACTCATTACCATGCGGCATTTGAAGCACGGATATTGCGGTGACTCGCGTTCAAATCTGTATGCAGACTGTCTTTTGTAGGATGTATAAGCTATGTGTGACCCCTGCAGTAGACATAAGATGATTTGCACCCTTTGCAGTTGAGGAATCCCAGCAGGGCCATAGCTGGGAAAACACCGCGAGTGCACTTATGTCACTCACAATAAAAAGTGTTCCCAGATTCATATGTGCAAAAAATCCTACTATGCCATTTTAATGGCAAGATGCCTGTAAAATGGCATTATGCCATTTATTGACAGTATGGCATTAAAATGACCCCCATTTACGAGCGGTTAAAACGCGCAAAACAGTAAAAATACGCGCACAATAAAAGGATCGTTTCTCCTTTTATTAGTGTGCTGAATTTATAGGGAGATAAGAGTATTCTGGCTTTCCCCATTTTTAAAGTTTTCGAGCAAGCAGACTAGACTTTTTGAACGCTAGAACAAACTTACTTTTGCACTCATACATAGCAGCAGGGTAAATAAAACGAATGTTATTTATTGCAAACCACACTCATTACTTGACTTCACCTTATTTTTGATTCTCTACATGCACAGAAGTAGGTTACTGATTCAGTTCTTCCGCATCTCTCTTGATTTTCGAGATGCTCTTCATTGCTTTGGCACATAAGCTTCCAACCCCCCCCCCCCCCCCCTCTCTCGCTCCCTCCCCCGTATAAAAGCGCCGATGCCGTGTCCGCGCTAACAGTGTTGGACAGTGTACATAAATATCTGTACGAAGATATTATAGCGCTGTTTTTATTGCCCTGAATTAAAAAAAAAAAACGCCGTAATTGACTAATGTTTTTGTCTACGTGACTGAGAAATGTTTCAAGCTATTTCGTGCGCGTACGAATTATTCGAGACATTTGCTCTTAAAATCAAACGCAGGTAAAAATGCACTAACTTTTTCATAGAACAGTATTACCGGAAGTCCATTTCAGGCTGGTTGCCGACTGCTTCAGTTTCGAACCGCAGACTAGCGTCAGCTGGACCTCTAGCGTACATTACAATAACTCTAAGGTCACTGACAAGGCGAGAACAACAGAAAGGAGCCTCACTTGTTTCCCTCCAGCGCGTGTCTCCCCTTCGAAAATGCTTCAACGTCTCGTGCACATGATCACATCGAGCGCGCGCGCGCTATCAAAGCACGGTGGAAGGCATAAAGCGCATGCTGAAGGCCAGGTGTTTGAAAGACACGCCATGCCGTTTTCACTCAGTCAGTAAGTATAGTGACATCATTGAGCCTATTATAAATAATCACTTCGTAAAGCAAAAAAAAAAAAAATTTAAAGCGAGCAATTACCGTGCTTCTTTTTCCTGGGTGGTGCTATGCAGAGAAGCGATAACATACCGGCCAGAAATCGCTTTTGCAGATTTAGTGAATGCACAGAACGATTATTGCTTGTACCATTTTTGTTATTAAGTGATAAAATTTAATGAAGTGAAAACAGTGTTTATAATTTATCAGACTTCCGAGGAGGGATAGCATACTAGGCACCTTAAATAAATACTGAGGTGGTCACCGGTTAAGTTAATATTTTCTCATATGTAAATTATGTAAGACGGTGCGGTGAAGTAGTCAAGGGAAGAGGGTTGAGGTGTCGTGGACCTTCTTCTTCCGGTTATCAAGCTTATCGGTCGCAGAATCATGAGCCCCTCGAGAGCAGCGATAGTCGCCAGCTCAGGCAACGGTTTCGGGTCATCAAGCCGCCAGCAATGGCGACAAGTTGGTGTTGCTGTCTCTGCCTAGAGGGAATGTCGGTCGTAAATTCGATGTTTTTGCACTGTGACCTTAAAGCACGGCCGTACCACATCACGGATTTCAAGGACGAGTTGAGTTGAGTTTCACTGTGACCTTAAGCTCGGCGTGATGAAAGACGAGCGTGCCTTGGTTCACTTCCAATGAACTATGTATGAATGCGGACGCTCAAGACGCCTGAAGCAGAGCAATGGATGGTGAACATCGCGCAGCTGAAAGTGAAGAACCTCTGTTGTCAAGTCCTGGAATCGGGAACCAAGAGGTTTACCTGCGGCTCCAGTGGGTCCCGTTTCACATCTCTGACGAGAACGCGTGCGCACAGCATTGGAGCCCTTTGGCAGTGTCACCAATATAGTAAGGGAAACCTGGCGGCTCGAAGGACTATGACACAGAATCGACTACCCGGATGATCAGCACGACACTCACGCCAGGGGTCATCTGAAGCCATGCCTCACCAGCTGGCATTCTTCGCAAGGCAACGCCCTCCTAGTGATCCCTGGACGCGCCCCTGTGCCTCCGTTGCCGGCGCGTCCAGCATCGAGGAACGCAGCACCAAAATGCAACCAGTTCGGGAACGAAAGCGATGCCTGCTTGAGAACATACGCAAGAGCGGCTGATCCTGTTCTACCGGAGAAAAACAACCTCATCATGGACGCAGATGAGGCAGAATTCGTAATGGAGGGCACCACGGCCGCGGACACGAAAGACAACAGCGTCATCGTAGCACCAGCTACAGAGCACCTACCAGGCACGGAAGTGGCACAGCAGTTAAATCGAGGATGGGGGTGCGAGATCCCCAGGGTCTTTAAAGACGCCAGGAGCTGACCCAGAAGGAGGGAACGTCACTCCGAGCTCGGCCAACAATTCAGGTTGAACAAGGGGATATGGACGTACGCAGAGGGCTTGGGTTACCAGCCGTAACTACCGTGCCTAGACGTCCCCAAGAAGGGAAGGTACGTCAACAGGTTCGGCCTTCCTCCGGATGATCGGAGGAGAAAGAACTCTCAATGAAAAGGCTGGTCCGGTTTTGAACGGTGCATTTAAAGGAGACGACCGAAATTTGAACATCTCCCGTCGTGTTCGCAAATAGGTTGAATATGATCCACCATATCCGTAAATGACAATCGCACGTTTGTATTTTGATCCTGGTGGCTGTATTTTTCGTTATAAACGGCCCGCTCTGGCAAGCGCTCGGAGAAGGCCCAGTTAGAGCACGTGACATCCAACGCAATCGTGACGTAGGTCGTCTCAAGACGAGCAAAGCTACAGCGAGGCTGACGTCGAGAGGATGGCCTAGTCGTTCCAGCCACCGAAGCGGCTGCTTTGTACGAATTTTGAGTGACGGGCTAATCTTCTATAAATCTTGTAGGGGGACAATAGCGACTTCTGCGACATACAAAAGGATTCTCGGGAAGAGGGGAGTTCCTCCTTCCCCCTTCTGTCGTCGTGGCCGGAGGCGAGACGACTCTCCGTCACTAGCTGTCAAGGTTCCTAGACGAGCATTACAAACGAGGCGTTAGCGACATCCACAGGTGCTCTTTGCTAATCGTTTAATTCGTTTTAAAATTCCTTTTCGAGACTTTTTTAACAAGATATTGGTATGTTCCATGTGATACTGCTCTTTTGAACACATATAGACCAAAAAATGAGCGCGCGAAATTTCGTTGTAGTATCCCTTTAAAGATGTAAGGCATCAGACTACACAATCTAAACAATGTATGAAAAAACAAGTACTTTCTATTTGATACTTATTACACGAGGGGCCTATGTTCAAGGGAAAAACAGTGCCAGTGACATCGCTTTATGTCCGAGTCTAAATTTGACATTCTGCCTATGGAATAGACAAAAATGCACGAGGACGAGCAAATCACGCAAGCGTTAAAGCCATTTCTATCGTCTTAAAGGTATGTGTTTCTCATGCAGTTAGCACCGTCGCTGGGTGTTTTTTGTTTCTAAGAAAGTCGATCCCGTTGTCTGAATTGGCAGTTACCACGGATTAAGAAGGCCGATTTATTATGTACGATTTTTGTGTTGGAGCGCTGCAGTGGCGGGTAGTGTACATTTATGCTCCTTGCAACCCTCTCTCTCTCTCTCTCTCTCGAGACATTTTTCGTGGGCTGGGAAGATTTTTGGATCGCGACAGGACACTGCACTGATGGGTGATTTTAACTGCGTCTGCAGCGCGCTGGAGAGAGTGTCAGTGAAATAAAATAGTGATAGCGGATCTTCTCTTGGGATAGACATAATAGAAACTTTCAATCTTATTGACGATGGGGAAGTTATTTCTGGGGCTAAACAAATGCCATTTACGCATTTTCAGCCAGAATCTCATTCTAGGCTAAACCGGATTTATGTGTCATACATTTTGAAGGATCACCTCTCGGGGTATTCAGTTAATCCAGTGTCGTTTGGTGATCACTGTTTTGTGTCAATGACGATTAAAGGAAGTGGTAAAAAAACGCGTTTAATTGGAGCCTTTGAAAGTTCAATGCGAAGAATTTATTTGACAGACAAATATTTTGTGAAAAAGGTAAAAAATGTCTTATCTACGTATAAAGATGATGATGGTGGTTGCCCTTTTGAAAAGTGCGAAATTGTCAAAGCAAAATTAAGCAAACCGCGATTGAAAGATCAAGCAAAATTGTGATAGCTTTACCAACAAAAAAAAAGCTTTGCCATACCAACTGCGCATTCTTCTTTACGTTGAGTGCAAAATCCCGGAAACAGAGCTAAAGATATCGCTTTTATTAAGAAACAGTTGGAGCAGATTAGCTACCAATTTAACGTTATCAAGGCACCGTAGTTCGGTCACGATCAGAGTGTTATCTTCTGGGTGAACAATCCACGAAGCGGGCTATCGCGTACGAAATAAATGCGCTACAAAAAAATTGAAGAAAATAATGTTATTTGTACGGATAAGAATGAAATAGAAGGAACCTTTTTAATTTATTACAAGGGCCTTTTCGGTGCAGAAGCACGGCTGAATGAGTTTAAGAAAATCGACAGCCTAATTTCTGAGTTACCCCAGACAACAGAAGACAGAGAGGCAATACTAGAAGAGCCCTCCTTCGCTGGTTCACTGCCTCTCACATTTCTTAGAACGCATACAGCGTTAATCCCCAAGTCGCAGGACAAGGCCAAAGTGCGGCACGTATAACATTATGTAACGTCGACTATAAGATTTTTGAAAAAAAATATTATCCCGTAGGTTTCAGTCTGTTTTATGTGAACTGGTCGGGCCGCACCAAACATGTGAGGTACAAGGAAGGTTAATTCAAATTAACATACATGTTTCAAGAAGTGTACTTGAGTGCTGCGCAAATGAAACTGATCAGGTAGCAATGCTACGGATCGACCTTGCAAAAGCTTTCGACCACGTACGACATGATGTTTTGCTTCAAATTCTTTCCAAGGTTAATCTGGGTAGAGTGATAGCAGACGGTATCAGAATGGCCTATACCAATTGCTCTACCAGATTGATTGTAAAGAACATCTTGCGTGCAACATTCCTGTACTGTCATTTGTGCGACAGGGTTGCCTGTTGTCACCCTTGTTGTTTTCTTTGTACTTGTAACCATATTGTTTAAGCATCTTAAACTGTAACACACTGTTCGGGTTTTCACTTGGAAGTACGGAGGTGAAGTAGTTAGCTTATGCGGACGATATAGCAATTATAATTTTTTTTGTTCCAACAAGAAAACTGTCGGGAAAGCGGTCAAGCTGATCAAATATATATATTTTTTAACATTACTGGTGCTGCCGTAAACTGGGGAAAGTGCTGCGGTTTTGGGGTTGGGTCCTGGGCCACGAAACCCTCCAAGTTTGAGGGTTTCTGTTGGATCCAAAAGCCAGTTAAATATCTCGGCGTACCACTTCACTGTTTTCGTAACAGCCAAGCGTACTGGTCGGAAGTTGCTGTCGACCTAGGCGGGCGTGCTTCGAGATGGAAGCACCGCGAACTGTCCATCTTCGCTCGATCAACGGCGTGCAATGTATTTTAATGGCAAAGCTATGGTATGTTTGGCAAGCGCTTCCCTGCGATCGAATTAGTATTAAAACATTTCACCGTATTTTCGCAACTTTTATTTGATGTTCAGTTTGGGAGCCAATGCGCCGAGACAATCTCTTTCTTCATGTCTGGCATGGTTGGCTTGGGTTGTCGCATTTGTTTGTTCGTCAGGTTGTGTCACGCTTTATGTTTTTGAGGGATCAAGTGCATCCATTTATACAGACGTTGATACAAACAAAACTGTCACACCACCTTCCTTTTTTTTGTGTGTGTCCTCCAATTCCAGTGGAGTAACTACCCCGGTAAGTTATTTGAAAGAGGTCGTTGGATTCCCTCAACTTTCTTTCAGCGTGATTCTATTATGAGCATCTTGCGTCCATCAGTAAAAAAGGCTCTCATGTGACCTCATAGAAAGCCTATTTCCGCCACCTCTCTATATAAGTCCCTTTTTTTTTCGCAAGGCAGTGGACATGGCGTTCTTTCACGTATGAAGATGTATGTTACACCTACCGCAAAAAAGTTCATTTTTAAATTGCATAGTGGCACCCTCCCTCCGAGTCAAAGCGTGGCTGCGGGGGAAGGGAATTTATGTACCATAATCCGTCGACTGATTACTGTGCGAAAAGCCAGAAACTATTGAGCATGTCTTTATATTCTGTTGGGATGCCACGTTTTGCTGGGACGTGCTACAGCGGACCGTAAAACAAATTAAAAAAAGAACTGTTTATCAGCCCAAGAATGATTAAATTTCTAACTGTGGGGAAAATAACAGTGTCCCGTATGATACGTTTGCGCTCTTAAGGCTCGTTCACACAGTTGCGTTTGACAACATTCAGACTGCTTGCGTCGAGCTGTTGCTATGGCGACCCTTGCGACGAGTCAATGGGGAGGCGCTGTGCTGCACGTCGCAACGCAGCGCAACGCAGTCGACGGAACTGTGAGAACGAACCTTTAGGGTATATGCGTATAGCATTTCGAAAACGAGAATGGCGCCGCGGCATGCCGACCAGGATGCAAAAAAGGCACATGTTAATTACCGTCTACCCTTGCACCAAGTGGAAGGCGTTCTAAAAGCCCACGAACCTGTGCCAGAGTGGATCACCACCTTTGATTCACTAACCCAAATGCGAAGATTTTAATACGCACCACCAAACAAAATGGGGGCGTTTCAACATGTGACAGAGGTCCGACATGGGCAATTTGTGCATATTGTTCCCAATGCAGTAAAGAAAGAAAAAAAAAGATTAAAGTGTCGTGAGTGCTTTTTGCAGTGTTGTTTCATATTTCATGTTGTTTTTGTTCGATTCGTTCGTGTATTTCGTTTTCTTCCTGTCCCATGCATTAAGGCATTATAAGACCAAAATTCCCAACAAGTTGAAGGCATTTTTTAACGCAGTTGCAAAAATTGTTTTGAGACAGCTACTCAAATTCAATTGAAATTCAATTGCTTATTGGGAAGGAAAATACAGCATCGCACTGGTAGATGACGTATTGGCTTTTACCTCGAGGGCGATGATCGAAAGGAAGACGCGCGACACCGTCCAATCAGCTTCACGAAAGTCATTTTGGGATGGACAAGTGTAAAGGGCGAGCAAGTCATTTAGTTTTGTGACCGACTTTAATATTGAATGCCTGATGTAAGAACTGTCACCCGTGCCTCAAACACAGCATTAACCTTCTCCCAACGCACCTTCCACAACGTTCATGTGAAAGAATAGCAATGGACTTGTTATTCTGGGACGGAGCATAATGGTCAATCATAACTGATTATTTTTCACGCGATCCAGAGCTAGTTCGCCTTGTTGGCCTCACGGAAAAAAATCGTAATTACGCGCTGCAAGTCTATACAGGTTTTCTTTTTTTGTTTTTGTTTTTTAAGCTTTACAGATTTGTTTTAAAATATCTGTGAAAGCTATACACTTATGCGGTTTGTGCAGGTGAATTATACGGCCGAAGGGACATAGTAACGGGGGCTAATCGTAACAATCAGTCAGCTAATTAAGTAAAATGTGTTAATTAACTTTTTTAATTAGTAAAGATAGATACTGTATATGGTTCCAATTAAAAACTTGCTGAGCGTCATCGAAAACCACTGAATCATTAATTTTCTGAAAGACTCTGAGAGCGTGAGAAGCACTGTAGTGCGCTAAAGTTGCCACTCGTGCAGCAGGTACAAGGCTACCGGTGCGATAAGGCGCCCGCGCCATTTTTCCCTCTCTTATCATTGGCCCGGCCCTGTACTTGTTGTGCGAGTGGTGCCTTTAGCGCACTATTACGCTTCCCACGAGCTCAAAGTATTTATACAATTATTGACTTAGTGGTTTTGAATGACGCTCAGCAAGTTTTTAATTTGAACAATAAATATATTTTCACTAATTAAAGTAAATATCAAATTTTACTTAAGGGTTATGGATGCCATAACGCTTGTTGATCCCTAAAAACGGCTACGTTGAAATAGGCCCATTGCAAGCAAATATTGATAAATGATTCATCATTTCCAGTCATGCGGAAAGCGATGGAGCTTAAATATATTGCAGCCGCACTCGTCTTGCCGGATTATATGCAAGCTACATAGGTCCTCGGACAGTATTCGACGCTTTCTGTCGTTATTTGTGCACCCTATCACCGAGCAATGGTGTCCCGATTACAAGACTGTCGCCATCGAAGCCCGTGGCTCTAATTAAGTTTGCGAGTTTAAAACAGAGAAGAAAGTGCGAACGAAGTTTGGGCACTGCTTACAAGTTACACCCAACACTGACGAAGCCTCTCATCCGGGACTTTCACTCTTTCTAACGACCCAGCGAGGGGAAAAGCGCCGGTAGCCCTTTCCCCTTTTCTCGCTCGCTCTCAAAATGGCGCTACTCACGATAAAACGGTCTATAGACAGCCCGATACTTTGGGTGCAGAACAGAAAGAAAGTGACAATGATGAGAACTACACTGACGGATGATTACCAAGTACAGATCATCGTTCGACGATGATACAGCTTCCGGAGATACAGCAGTTGGTAAATCACTGCATGCAATTTTTACAGAAATAAAAAAAAATTGAATGAAAGCCACTCCCCACACACTCGTAGAAAGCCTGTTAAGCCGGGCGCAGTACACGTCCTTTCAGTGTTTATCCCCAGGAATGAGTTCCAGTGGTACCAAATTAACCAAATCATTTCAAAAGTTGTTGAAATTGTAGAGCAAATCTTAAAATTACGAACGCCAAAAATTAAAATGAATTGCAATTGCTATTGTTCCAACATAATGAACTGCAACTTAGAAACAAAGGTAATTGAATTACACTAATTTAATTAGTTCAATCGAGTTACTACACACGTATGGTATTTCGAAATTAGGTGCAATTGTAAAGCAAATCTTAAAATTACAAACGCCGAGAATTAAAAGGCAAGTACAAATACTATTATTCCAAGAATATGAACTGCAATTTAGAAACGAAGGCAATTTAATTACACTAATTCAATTGCTTCAATCAAATTTAAACACATGTATGGGGTTTCAAAAGTAGTTGTAATTGTAATGGGAATCTTAATATTACGAACGCCAAGAAATTTATATTAAATAACAACTACTATTTTTCCAAGATATTTTACTGCAATTTAGAAACAAAGGTAATTGAATTACACTAATTCAATTGCTTCATTCAAATTAGTACACACGTATGAGATTTACAAAGTAGTTGTAATTGAAAAAGAAATCTTAAAATTACAAACTCCAAAAAATTAAAATTAAATAACAACTGCTATTTTTCCAAGATATTTAACAGCAATTTAGAAACAAAGGTAATTGAATTACTCTAAATTAATTGCTTTAATCAAATTAGTACACACGTTTGGGATTTCAAAAATAGTTGTCATTGTAAAAAAAAATCTTAAAATTACGAAACGCGAAAAAATAAAATTAAATAACAACTATATTATTCCAAGATATTTAACTGCAATTTAAAATCAAGGGTAATTATTGAATTACACTAATTCCATTGCTTCAGTCGAATTACTACACACTATAGGATTTTAAAAGTGGTTGTATTGTAAAAAAAACCTTAATATCACAAATTACAAAAATTAAAATGCATTTAGAACTACTATTATTCGAAGATAATGAACTGTAAGTCAGAAATAAAGGTAATTATTTTCACTAATTCAATTGCTTCAATTAATTGACTACACACGTATAAAAAAAACAAAAAAACACTGACCTTTTTTTTGTCCAGAAAGTGAAAAAAGACTGGCTTGTGCTTATTTTGAAATTTTCTTTTTCGTTTCAAATAAATTCTTTTTGTACAGAAATGAGCGTGCAATATAAGCGCCCAACTCACAAATTGGTTCAGCCTAAAGACAAATATAAAGTTTGAAGTAAAAATAATTTAAAAATAAAATCGACGAGGATGGGATTCGAACCCACGCGGGCAGAGCCCAATGGATTAGCAGTCCATCGCCTTAACCTCTCGGCCACCTCGTCCAGATGATCCACTCGCTTTATTAGGTAACATTTGAGCACAGTAGCGTTGCTTATTTTTACTTTTTGCTTTTTATGGTCTCGTATGTTCAGCGGAAGGCCTATTCACAAAACACGGTCACATGTGGTCGATATTTGGCATCTTAAACGTCTGGTTATTTGGTGGAATAATTATGTGCCCAAACATGAACAAGCACGACCGGTTACCCAAAGCAAACATGCGGTTGGACCGCCGACCAAGTAATTACAAGCATTATTTTCACTTCCGAGGTGTTACTAACTCAAGACTTAATACTTTTATTATATGTTTTTTTTTAAAGTTCGACGTGGAAATAGTTGCCGCATCATATTGCCGTCTCGCGTTAAAATATAGATATTTTAACGGGATATGCTCTCCATGAAAATGTGGTAGGCAATTCACGACGGCGGACATCCAATGATGGCCTCGCGGTCGACGCCCCGGTCAACAAGATTCACAGGTTTTCCGACAACAAGTGTCAATCAATCAGGTACAAGTTTTTTGACCCGATCAGACGAATAGGAGTTCTGAATCTGCTTAACTAGCCTATGCTCCGTGCCGCTATCATTCTGTGTATTACAACCGGGTAATGGGCCAAATATTTATTGGTCAGTAAACATCCAGGATGCAATGTTCGCGTTTATAACGTTTTACCTGGCTTGTGTATGAAAACACGTTCAAAACCCGTGCCTAAAAAGATCGCAAAAGAAAAAAAAATCTGGAATGGAAAGAAGAAAAACAAAGAACGCGCTCCTACACGCGGGACGCATTTACACTAAATTCGCCTAGATTTACCGAATCGCCGACGAAGAAACCTCGAAGCGGTTTTAAAGCGCAGAAATAATAATGATATCGCTTTTGTCAAAAATGTTACAGCTAGCGGACGCGTCGTCTGCTAGCTGCCGGCCTGACCTGCCGGCAGCGCCACCGCTACAAAATGTCAGACACGGTCTCGAACGCTCTCCGTTGTACGGCGTTTATGGGAAATTCCACAACCGTAGTGATCTATAGTCCTTCTACCTCTTTCTACTTTAGCAGAGCGAACGCTGGAGAGGAGGTTGCCTCCTCTCCAGCGTTTGCTCTGCTGAAGTGGAAAAGGTGGGAGGAGGAAGGTTGATTTAGTTCGCGTCTTGGGGCTTGGACTGCTGGGATGAGGTTTTCCACGTCAGCGATCGTGCTGTGGTTACATCATTACTTTTGCCGTTCATGTATCCTGATCAGCACAGTGTGAGCGTGATGGATGATATTTTGGCGTAGTTGGCAGGTGTTAAAAACAAGGAAAACAGGTGAAATCAGAGCATGTTTTGGAGAAATTCAATTAATCTTCGAATAGACTTTAGTGGTTTGAAGTTCGTCGATCTTTTGAACTTGGCAGGATCGAACGTGTGCAAGTCATCGATTTTCTCAACGTAATAAACTCGAAAGTTCGTAAATTAAATATTTCCTCAGCGTAATAATTTCGAAATTTCGAAAATCGACATATTTTTAGCGCAATAAGTCCGAAAGTTCAAAAACATTTTTGAATCTTTCGAATCCCTTGGTTTGATCTTCGAACCTAGGGTTCGCAAAAGGTTCGCAGCATCTCTATTTTGTATGAAACGGAGTAGAGGGAAAAAAAGAGATGCATCGTGGAACGGCGGAACTGGTGTACCGCTAGGAACCGCACCGCGACGCCACTGTCTTGTCGCACGCTTCCCATAGTTTACATTTGAGGCAGTGCGAGAGGAAGAGAGAGAGAGAGATAGAGAAAGTGTAAATGAAAGTTGTAAAAAAAACTGTCAACCTTAGAAAGGGAAGGGAAGAGAAAAACTGCGCCGGTTTTTTTATAAATTGAAAGCGAAAATATTCCCAGCGTACCAAAACTTGCAAGCTTCTTAACACAGAGGTTCGGACGAGAACCACGTTGCGGCGCTGATATCGACGTCTACAAGAAATTACACTGCGGACGCTTGTGTCTATTATTTCAGCGAAACAGTTTGTGACCAAGAAGGACAATCTTTTCCCTTCTTGCTGACGAGCGTTTGCACCGAAATGAGTGCCACAGGTGCTTATAATGACATTTGTTGGTTTGACGAATATTAGGCCTAGGTGGACGTCGGCTCATAGAGATATTTAATTTTTCTGATATATCTCTTGAGTCCGGTAACGTCATGTTTTCAAGCTTTCGCGTTCTATCACCACTGTCAAGATCGAAGAAAAGATAAACATGCAGGACGAAGACGCCACAACCGCATCTTCCAATGAAAGATGTGGCTGTGTCGTCTTCGTCCTACATGTTTATTCTTTCTTCAATCTTAAGCCGCACCAACACGCTCTTCGTCCATTAATATCACCACCGCCAGCCTCATACTCAGACGGAATGTGCTATCCTGTAAATCAAGAAAAAACAAAAACTAGTTCTCTTTTGAGCATATTTCTCAGCAGGGGCGGCGCACCATGAAACAGTGTAAAATTTTAATATACTCCTCACTCCCCTATAGAGAATATTCACTGCACGCAATATATGAGTGCACTGTTCACTGGACATGCTCAGAACGAGCTCACACTTGTAAGTTCTAATGACCGGCATTCTTGATGGTGTGGAATGCACGTTGCAAAAGCGCCGTGGAAGCTCGCCGTCAGCACGGGCTGAGCAGCTACGCACTCAGCTATGGCTGCCATTGAATACCCCTATAAGTGTGGCTCATGTGCTCAGCGGATATTCTGGTCATTGCCCATGGTTCACTGGCAGTCCTTTTTGTATCTTAACTGTTGGTGATTAACTACTGCAGATAAAAACCAACAATATATATATATATATATATATATATATATATATATATATATATATATATATATATATATACTCGAAATGCAGGCGAGATGGTGTAAGTTCATCATGATGGTAACGCATGTCTCTTTGTTTGTTTTTCTTTTTCCCTCCCAGTCTTACCGCCATGATGAATGTAGTAGCCACAGCGGGTCATCCACTAAACTCCTTCATAAATCATTTGGGTGAATTTACAGCCTTTCGATATTATACATTATAGATATATATTGTTAAAGCTGCACTCCCACGAATTTTCAAGCTATTCAGACCAACTACATTCTCTGAACACCCGAGCTTCACTCATCCCGGCATACTATTTAGTTCCCTTGTTTTAAAATAGATATTAGGAAAACGGCAGATGAGGATGCCAGAAGCAACATTGGGCGCGTTAAGTCCGTGCTCCGGAGCGCGAGAGTTTGGCACTCCGTCCACTAAATGGACAGAAGTGACTTGACCGCGCTCCTCGCGCACTAAGTATTTCTCGAAGCGCGAGTGACTTCTTCTCGCTCCATGACGTCACGTGTACAAACAAGATGTATGCGCTGTTGTCGAGACCGTCGAGACGAAAGACTTAGCAGGACCGCTGCCTCTTTTCAGTTGATTAGAGCTTAATCCAGCAGGTAAAAACAATATGATTTGGAAGCCAAGAGAGCAATTAGCGTTCCCGAAAAGGTTTGTTCGTGCATCTCGCCTGAAAACGAATTCATCTATGGAACGATAGCGTCCCAATAGCACAGCGAGAAATGCTTAGCCCAGCGAATAAAAATACTTTGATTGGGAAGCCGAAACATCAGTTAGCGTTTGCGGAAAAGGTTTGTTCATGCATCTCGCCTGAAAACGAATTAACGTGCTATCAACTGAACGGTGGTGTGGTGGCGTGCCGGTGTCGGCGTCGCACATCGACGAATTCCGTCTCGCGCTGCAAGACAGCACGGAACATCTGAGAAGTTTGACAGCTTCCTGCGTCAACAAGCGGGTTCAAGAATTCTGCCTTTCATTTAAATCTGACTTGCGTGCTTGGTCAATAAACAAATCGGTCAAGGTAACTTTCCGCGTATGTGTTCGAAGCGAGTCTTCGAACCTTTCAGGAATATTGGAACTTTCGTAAAAACTTCCTAACGTCACCGTCTTTTTTTTTTTTTTACTTTGCACTTTATTGTTCCACAGAGGCCTTAATTAATTTATCTTCGAAATAATTTAGGCTTTTGCGACCCGTATCCACGAGATGCCGGGCTCACCATTTACCGTTTGGTCGGAAGTGCATGGTTCATGCGGCTCGTTGATAGTTTCCGTGTGTCACGCTCCGCTTAGTTGCTGCGCCCAGTGTATGAAACTCGGAGCGTCGGAGTATGAGTAAAGGAGCGCGGACTTGACGCGCCCATTCACATTTCACCGCGCTTTCCAGTAGCGTGACATCACTGGCAGGAAGGCTTCAGAGTCGAGCAGACAGTCTAAAAACAGAGTATATATATTGCCGCGCGCATCGGCGAGCAGGCGCGTGGCCGAGTGGCTACCTGCGCTTGACTTTCGTGCGGAGGCCGATTCAATTCGCCAGGAATCGAATCCGGCGCAACTCCCAGGGTTCGATTCCTGGGAGTTGCGCGTCTTTTATTTATTCTTTCAGTTTGGTGTTCTGGTAAATTCGAGAACCCTGTTGCTCGATCGTGGTCCGAATGTTCTACGCGCCGAACCTTCTACGCCGATTGTTCCAGAAGCCAACGCGTGGCAATATGTTGCGCATTCCTTTCGTGCTGCTGTGCGAGTGCTAGAGTGAGCTTCCATAGTATTCATTTCGCACCACCAAACTTCTTGCCAAACGGTAAACCTAGTGCCACTAAATAGGCTACGCTTCAGAGTAACGACACTTGGCCATTTGTGTCTTAAAATCATGGTTGCCAGTTCTCTGCAGTGGCGGATCCAAGGGGGGGGGGCACGGGGCGGCCGCCCCCCCCCCAAACTAAGTCGACCCCCCCCCTCCCCCCTTCTAGGAGTGCAATTTTACATGGGTGGACCCCCTCGGTGCACACGAAAGGATGGGAGAATAGCATCCTTACAAATTTTCCGCCCCCCCCCCCCCCAAAACGGAGTTCTGGATCCGCCCCTGGTTCTCTGAAGCTTTATCTGAAATCACAGGAAACGCTTTTCCGCCCTCCACAAATGTTTAAACAGTTCGCGACAGAGCAAAGCAATATTACATTGCCTTCCTAATACCGAATGTAATGCTGAGGAAGTCGCACTTTTGAATCAAGACGATCGGCAGTTCCGTCTACTCTGCATACGAGCCAAAATGGCGGCGCCCACAACAATGTCGGGGAACGGAGTGCCGATACTCTAAGCGCAGCTCATTTAGTGGCTCTAGGTAAACCTATGCCTGCCGCTGTCGTTACTTTTTCAGTGTTACCAGTAAAGTCTTTTAGTTTCAAAACAAATGATGAAGACGAAAAATTAAAATTAGATAATTGCGGGGAAAATATTTTGTCAGAGAATATTTGGGTTTCTAAAATCAGTCATTGTTATGAGTGCACTGAGTCCCTGATTTTAAGCCAAGTCAACAACTAATTAAAAAAAAAAGACGGCAGAGTAAGCGACAGAAGCGCCCAAGAAGTTTTATTTGGATCGAGGACTTGGCTGACGCAGGGCATTTGTTTCGTGCGATGCTATCAAGTGCACGTGCACCACCAGCCTACATTTTCGACACGTTTTCTGGTAATTCCAGCATTATCGAGCAAAATTACGACTACCTCGCGCAGGTCGCTCCCGAAATCTTCCTTAGTTTCTCATCCGTTACAGTTCTGATAACATAAAAAAATAAACAAAAAAAATGGTTTTAAGCTGTATAATGTTTTACGGCAAGTACTCGTCGAACTTCTACTAGAAACCTACCTCGGCATCTCAAACTTCCTAGTAAAAAAGAAAAGCCATATTTAATTACAAGAACGGTCCAAGGTTATCTCCGGTGCCTTTTTATACTGTCCATTAGTCAAAGAGTAGTGATGGGCCGCACTTTTGCCGAATCGAAAATTCGGCAAAAGCCGTAATTTTTCCGAACCTTTCTAAAGAATCGGCAGAGATTCGGCAAAAATGCATTGTTACCAGACTGAAAGTTGATATTTAAATTTTTCTAAAAAAAAAAGAAAAAAAGGTCTTATTTTTTTTAACCTAAATGCAACATGTAATGCACATTGACACGGTTATTACTAAAGAAGGTGATATTCTACAAGATAATTGTATCGGTGTCGTTTTTGTGTGTTTACTGGAAATTTTACTGTGACTTCTTGCAGAAGTGGCGTGACAACGAGGTTGGGTAGTGGCAGGCGCAGTCACGAATCATGCTACTAGAGTTTCGGTTTTGAGGCCTCATCAGCGCAATCCTAGCCGCAAGTGTGTGTACGTTGTTAAAATAAAGGCAATCACACTGCGTTCTTACTTTCTCTGGGAGTCACCATTTCGGGCGCGAATGAAGGCAACGGTTGCTGAGCCTCCTTCACCAGAAGAGATAACAGTATTATTGTAAATAATCATGTTTTTCGACTTAAGTTACTTGACGTCAGCTTCGCATGAAAGTGTGCGTCCCATATTCGCAACGTCTCGTTTTAACCTTTAAAAATGCCGGTCTCTGGTGTTAGTACACAGACGGACGTTTAAGAAGATAGGAAGAGTTAGGAATGTTGGATGTGCAACGTCGAGCATGATAGTTCTGTGTTTACTTTTATGCAGACACATAAAACCCGCGAAATAACGCTAATTAAAATGCAATATTATTTTGTTTTGGTACAAACTACTTGTGAGCCGAAAACAGGATTGTTATAGTTGAGAGGAGTTTCAACTACCTCGTGGCATCACTGGAAAGGTCAAATGAAAAATCACGCTATCCAGGATGTACCGCATCATTTGTCACTTGCGCAATGGACTGCGTAAATTACTGGTCGTACTTCTGTGGCTTGAAGCAAAAAAAATATTGAGGAGAACCACACTCGCAAAGGCTCACAAACGCACGGTTACCCGTGTTGCCTATTCCACACCTCGCTGTAACCGCTGGTTGTACGACTCTGTACGACGGTAACCGCACGACCGCACGGCGTTCGTTTGCAATCCATGGGCCCGTCGCGTTCTCGCGCGTGAGCACACATTTGCCGAATTTTCGCCGACTCTTTGCCGACTATGAAGTTCAGCAGATTCGGTGTATCACTATTAAAGAAGTAATCAAGCTCACGTCCGTCCTCGTCTCCTCGTGTTTTTCTGAAGACCACGGACAAGACGGGACAGCACATTCGGTTTGCTTCGAATTTCCTCCGAGCGAGACTCAGCGTGGAGGCAGCCGCGTGGTCCGCCTTTCTCCTCCTAGGCGGCGCCACGATACCGTGATCCCGAACGGTCGGTGCAAGCTGCTTTCGAGAAACTCCGGCTGACGCTTTCGGTTCGGGTTCAGATAATTCGATGTCAGGGAACAGGGGGCATATTTACGGGACCCACATTGGGGCTATAGATGAGCCTTGTGCAACCCGGGAATTGGGCGTGAACTTTGCATTTGCCGGGCAGAATGTACACTGAGGTGTTTGCTCCGGTGGGGTAATTTCAGATAAGAGCAAACAAAGGGTGGCTGGTCGACATTTTTAATTAATTTACTCGGTAGTTTTAGATTTCATTGACAAATCTATGATATAAAAAATTCATATTAAAAAAGAAGAAAGAGAAATGCTCGGAACACACAAAAAAAGTTGTAAATCACGAGGAGGTGGACTTTCACATTTTCACGCACCGCCGGAGTGGTCATGATTTGCAGTAAATGGCCTCGGTGATAATACAATGAAAAGTCTGATAATATTTATTAAAATATAATGGTGTAGGTAAGTCGGTAAAATGAATGTTAGGTTTTATTGGTGCTATATTTATTTTATTAAAAAATGTCCCGAACATGACACCTTGGATGATTATCTGCGAAAATTGAAGGACTGTATCTTATGAGATATAGCATGAATGACATAGATGAAATTTTTATTGCACAATATCCTTTCACGCAGAGAGAAAGTTATATAGCTATCAAGTATTTTTGTAGTATGGTCGCCAAGATATCAACACAGAAACACCTGATCAACACCGAAACACAAATTTGTGACTGCGTTAAAAAATATTTTATATTGCTCACAAAGGGCTCGGGGCGAGCCTTTCCTAGCGTACAATGTTTTGGTTTTCTAATATTTATTTTTGTTATTGTACTTAGCAAACCATTCATTCTAGATATGGTTCAGGCACATGTGCATAAAATGCATTAAATCAAAATTTTCCACGGGCCAACAGCTTCGCAATCTTATATCAAATCAATGTTCTGGAATGCAACAGCTTGGTACGCTGTTTGTAAACTATTGTATGTACTATTGTCCCATTCTTAATGTATAGAAGCTATTTATTTAACTCTAAATAACCTCATAAAACAATAATGAAAAAGACAAATATACATAAATATGATAAAACTGGACGTCGGAATTGCCTTCTGCGTAGGGCACTGGCCCGTACAGACTACAAAAGTGGCTCCGTAGAGGGACTGTATCTCCTTCCTCAATCACATAATGCAACATGTTTTTAACGGGGATGGGCGCAAATATACAATATAATAAGGGACTTTAAAAAAAAAGTTTCTTCTTTTAGTTGGCGTTTGAAATTTTTGCTTTTACTTGGTGAATACGTGTTTGCGTGCTAATATCTTGGCGACCGTACCACAAAAATTCTTGATATTTGAATAATTTTATATCTTTGTGTGAGGACAACACCCTATTAAAATTTAATCTTTGTGACTTAAGTTCACAAACAATCGCTCAGGGTGCCATATATGTGCATCTGTATAAAATACAAATACCAAAATTAACAATTATTCTTCTTCTAACAACTTACACACTTAGATAATGTTTCCAAAAAGAATTACATTTCTCCTAATATCATTACTTAAGTGAATTACTATCAAACATAACCACGCCGGCGCAGCAGGAAAATGAAAGTCTCCATCTCTTCATGATCTACAATTTTTATGTGTCCTGATATATGTTTTTCTTGAATAAAATATTTGTGGTTTTTTTATACTATAAAACAAAATATGACATATATAATGTGAATTAAAAATGTCGACCAGTCAGCCTTTGTTCGAGCTTTTCTGAAATCACCCAGTTGCAATTTGATATTTCTTCAGAAAATCTTTAAGGGGTAACCCCTGTTCAGTGGAAAAAGTTAATAATGGTTGTCGCTCTATGACCACAGATCGTTTCGGAACTTCTGACTGTCGCTAGCAAGATAAAAAAAAATCATGCTTAAAAACAAATTGAAATAAATCAGACTTCTTTGCTTTAAATCAGATTTATTTGATTTAAATCAGATTATTTTTATTTAAATCACTGTAACTAGAAAACAGTGACTGTGTATCACTACATGCATTTCTAAACATGGCAGATTGATTGATTAATCCGTCTGCTTACTGATAACAATTCGGAAGAAAGAATTACTTTTTTGTTGTATGTAACCCTGTCATACTAGAACAAAAGAAGTTGATTTCTTTATCTGGCTAAAAGCTTTTTTTTGCTTTTATTTCACGTTCTAACTTGCTTGAAATAATTGACATTGCTTTTCTAGTTTTAACTGGCCTCATTTAAATCACGATTTAAATCATCTTGATTTTTATTCTCCATCCTTGTCGCCAGTGCATTTCGACGTGTGCAGTTTCTCGTTCGCCGTAAAGTGGAGCTTGGGTTTATGTGTCGTTCCACACAATGCTTTTTCGGAAACATTGAAGTGCTTATTTCAGAGTTTAGAATGACAATCTCTAAAGCTACGCGCTCGCGCGTTTCTCTCAACACAAGCCGTATGCATCGTCGAAAACGTTCCATGTGATGAGGCTCATGCTAAAGCTCACATTCACGCCATGAACGTTTTCGAGCCACTCCCAATTATTTGTTAGCATTGCAATACAGAATTGATATATAATATAATATGCCGCAAAAAAACTTGCGATATTTTATTGAAAAGCAAGTGACAACGCCAACGACCAACGTTATGGTGACCCTGCGGACTGTTCTTCATAGTCGACCGAACTATAGAACTAAAATTTCAACATTTCGTCTCCAGTCGTTACTGAACCCCTTCGTGCGAAAATATAGCTATAGAAAATAGGCCATCCTTATCAATAAGTAGCGCTTTTCTTAATTTTGTAATAAAACTTCCAGGTTCTGTTTTTGTAAGCTTTTTTTTTTGTATGTGCTCTTGGTGAAGAGTTGTGCACAGCGCGACGCAGTTAGCACCTACAATTCATCAGAGATTTTGTTTCCTCTCATAATTTAAAATAAATACAACAAACAACACAAATAGTGTGATGGTAACTACTCATCTTAAGAGTTCAAAAAAAAAAGAAAACTGAAGAGGTTCTTGAAAAAAAAAAAAAACGAGTTAGAGGTGAATTCTGGCGTATTTTTACCCCGCGCATCTGGATATCACGTTCGTTTTCCCCGAAGATGTAACTAAACGCTAAATGACACGAAAAGCCTCCGACCAGTCATTACGACATACCCAGATCTTTCGGCCGCCAAGTGCACGTGTCGCTCGTGTGGGCGGCGCGTGCAATTGCAAGCTTGCCAGGTATATTCTCCCACACTGACACCAGTCGTGACGTCTTTTTCTGACCTTTAATAGCAACAGTGCGCGTACATTTAGCCTTGATAGGCGCTGAAGATGCGCGAGAGCAGAGATTCCGAAATCTCTGGGTATGACGTCGCGCTCCGGGAAGGAGGGGCTTTAGCGATACTTTGAAATTGATTTTCTGCAGCCTCTGCTCACCAAATTGAAAAATAATCTCGATATTCGTGATCCTGGAGGCCAAATAAAAACGATTTAAGGGCTTTTCCTCAAATACAGAACTGCTTCAGCTTCTCTTTAACTTAGCCGGTAAACCATTGGTGTTTGTAACATGTAGTAATGCAAAATGCAAACAAAAAAAGAAAAAAAAAAACTCGCGTGTTGTGTTTGTGTTATTCGTGTCGCGCAGTAGGCATCGCGACTCTTGTCATTCTTTAAAATTTTCCGTATCAGCAAGAAGACTAGAAACCAGATCTTATCGAGCAAACAAAAACTGTTGCCCTTTTGCCTGACCCCGGTGTCTATTTACGGCTCGGTATCAATGAGATTCGATGTTTGATTGTTTGCAATCATGTACCTGCTGGTGCGTTTGGCGCGTGTTCTGCTCGCTTGTCAAAGCAAAGGAAGCAGCTCGTACGTGACGGACTGTAATTTTTACACGTTGGGCTGCAATTCGGAATTACCCAAGCAATATCGGAACAAAGCTTCCTCCCAGGTGGCATTCTGGCCAGTTCAGAAGCGTTTCCAAATTAAAACCGCAGGTTGATTTTTGTTCGGTACATACGAGCAATAATCTCGTTTATATGTACTTTTCTCGTGCTGCTTTTTATGTACAACATTCATGGAACTTGCAAAGTCACAGAAATGATGCAAAATTAAATGAAATCACCCATGATATTTTTTTGTCGCCCCATAAGTTACTTTTAAAACTTCCAATGCACCATGCGATTGCGATGCGTATACTGCGTGCATCCGTCGCTAGATAGCCTCCCCGTGGTTGTTGCACACTACTAAGCTAATCTGAGCCAGTCACTCACTAACCATGTAGCGCATTAGTCTACATTGGCCGACATTGCTCTATGGCGTGAGAAGGGATTTCTTGAATTGAAAGCTGTCTGGTGTCATCCTAGATTGGCGAGTTAGACGTTCATCAGGTAAATTAATATCAAGACTGTTTTATGAAAATGTGTGTCACATAGACATACCCTTGTTTTAACGTGGTGCTCTTAAATGCTAATTAATTTGCGTTTTCGAACTGCTTACATTTATGCAATTCATAACGTATAATGATTGTGATCAACAAAAATTAAAAAAACACACAAATATTAACAAATATAAAGGGCAAAAACATTTTAAGCACCCGCAGTGGCTGCGCGAAGAAAAGTTAAAGTAAATGAACTAACTAGACGATGACATCATGGGAAGCAAATTTTGGCCCATCAGCATGCTCTGTGTCTAGAGCTAGAATTGGACACCCACACATTGTACTTATTATTTAATTGATAGAAAGCTATTCCTTTGGAAATTCTGGAGCTCGAGCTGTTTTAGGCGGATTCTACAAGCCGTCATTGGCACACGAACATCGCTGGATGTCCAGAATGCCCACCAACCGAACACAACTCCAACCAAGTTTAAATAGAAGAGAAAGAAATATACATTGACTTTAAAAAAGCCCCTGATAACATGTGTTTGAGGATAAAAGCGCTAAAAACAACGGACAAGTAAAAGGAACGAACAACACAGAGCGCTGTGTTGTTCGTAAACAAAACCCCTGATAACAACTCACAAGCAAAATGCAACCCTTGTAATCGATGCAAAAATATGAAAAACAAAATTACTGCCTTTAAATTGTACGAGCCTGCATTCACTGATGCCTGCACTAATGGGTGTTATTATTCGCGTACTACTTGATGCTTGCTATCTCGTTTTCTCCCCGTTTTGTCAGCCCACAGTTTCGTGGATGCGCCGTCTATAGCGCTCCACTGGAAATGGAGGGGTCCCGGGTTTGATACCCGGACCAGGCGGATTTTTTCGGTCGCGCACCAGTCACCTAGCTGTGTTTGGAGATTTGTGTTTGTCCTTTGTCCCTCTTGTTCCCCTTCCCCAGGGATTATTTTCGTCATTCTAGACGTGTGTTGTTCTGTAGCATTTTGTCAGCACCGAGCCTCGGACAGCCCTGTGACCCAGCCCGGTCCCAAGTAACGCTTTTGCCCGCGCCTCGTCGTAAGGGCGCACGCCCACCGAGTGGCCTCAGCGCGTCGGCGGCGCTAATGCGGAAGGGCACCTTGACCACAAAGGCGTCTCTTCCCCGTGACGGCCCCCTCCCCCGCCGCACACCTCCGCCGCAGTTCCACCTTAGTTTCATCCTGAAACAGCTATCCGTGCCGCGCCGTAATGGCACCGCAGCGCCGCGCGTGGTCGCTAACGAAGCTCAGTGGCGGGGACCCGGGAACACGCCATCATCAAAGAACTCATTAAGCCTGCCTCATTCCCGGCTGTATTCCTTTCGAGCACGATTGCGTGCGAACCGAAGGCACCGGTCTCGCGGGAAGGAAATGGACGGCAAGAACGCGGAGAAGAGAGGCGCCTGCCTTCGCTAATGACACTGTTACAGTGCCCGTGGATAGGTGTGCGCGCCTCTCGGCCCAACGACGTATTTGCGGACGCTATGGCGCGCCGTGAAAAGCGAGTGGTCCTGCGGCAAAGCGGCGGCGCTGCTCTGCGGTGCGCGGGCGGAACTCGCCAAGTCGGCGAAATGCTAACACGAGAGTGCGGCCCCGAAAGCTGGCTTGCAGCTCGGCTGAGCAATAGGGGCCCGCGGACCGGCCCGCCCTGAGTACGCCACATAAACGCGATTCCCAGGAATCGAACGACATGCTTGGCTGGCATTTTTAATTTGAGGGGGAGGTTTTCGATTTGAACATGCTTGTTCGCCCTTGTGCTAAAGGAAATTTTTTTTCTTCTTTTCTTTCCTGTTTTTTTGTTTTCTTTCTCTTCCCTGTCTAGTTTTTTGAAGCTTTATTTTCGCCACGTCTGGCGTTTTCTGGTTATAATCACACGTTCGAATAATCATGCGCTTGGATATGGCCACAAACCGTCTACCGAATGTGCTAGTGGTATTGAGGCTGCCCTCACTATTTTCAGGACGAGAGCGCTGCATTTCTGACTGCTCCACTGTTCCCGTCTGTTTTTGGTTCTGGCCTCGCTTCCCCTTTCGGTCAAACTCTCCTGTTTCAAAATGTCTCACCATCGCATGGTCGCCTGCTGTCGTGCCCTCACGTTAATTTCTGTCCAATTTACACGATCGGCATATTATGCGTGAACTCAAAGTTTCCAAGGCGTTACGCTATAGCTTTGCCAAATGTTATTTGTGTAGCGCCTCCAGCATCCCCATGTTTTATAAATTGTATCGGAATCCTTCGCGAACTTTAGATGCTCGTGCTGTTCGTACCATTTTTGACCTCGGGTCACGTGACGCGAATTCCCCGCTAAACTTATCAGGAAAATTGATGTCAAGTGACCTGACGACCTGTGATGACTTGTCACCTGATACTGTGACGTCACGTCCCTTGGCCACGTCATGCGACCTCAGGTCACGTGACACCACGACTTGAAACTGTTAAGTCGATTCCCCGGGAAATTTAGCGGGAAAATTGACGTCGGGTGACGTCATGGGATCACGTGACGTTACGACTTGAACACCCGATTTCCCGGCTAAATTTAGGGAGAAAATCGACGTCACAACCTGACGTAATGTTACGTAAGGTAACGTGACACCGCCACATTGCGATATCATTTTGATTGAAAGTGCCGCTCATTAAAAATCGTGTCCAAATGCTAACGCACCTTCATTGCACATGACGGAATGTCTAAGCCACGTTTTTCTGCAATGTTAGTCAGACGGGGACTCGAAGCGAGTCTAAGTGAAACTAGCAAACATGTTTCAATTAAATGATTGAAATGCGGAACCGAACATTCTTAATGGGTCAATGCTCCGTTTAAAAAATGTTACGAGACCAGACGGGTAGCGTACCAAGAAATAAGGCGACAACATCGGTTCCCGCGTTTCTCCGAAGCTTTCATGGACCTCCTTCCCCTTTGCACAGAACTCGGGTGTGCATTCACTGCAACGGAATTCGCCGTTTCGATCCGACCATCAGCCCAAACTGCTCAGCCCGTGATGTCCCCGAGAACCCGGAACATCTTTGGGCCTGACTGCCTATACTGTGACGGACAAAAGGAAACCTCTCTTAAATTGGCTGCAGCTTGAGGGTGTAGCACGGGCTAAAATGCACGAAATATCTTCCGCCCTTAGGCTCCGGGCTCCGCAACTTCCAAGTGGCATATATACTCGAAACTACACTCTTCTCTTTTAACCCCTGCCACTCCTTACTTTCCTCTTTCTATTCCTATACTTAGTTTCACTTGAAGTCAGAGCGTAACCGACGAGCCGGTGGGGCCAATCCAATAGCGCCAAACGAGGAACGTCATCTCATTCGTCGTCTTTCTTTACGTGTTCTGTCATCTGTTAAACCAAGCAGGCGCAGTGAATGACCCGTGATTAGCACGTGTGGCCGTGCTTGTATCTGTTCCAGCGTTTCTGCTGCGCACTTCTGATGAAACCAAGTATAGCCTCCTCTTCTGACGGCCCCCCCCCCTCTCCCCATTACCCCATAACTAACTGGTTCTCAAATGAAGGTGGGTCCAGAAAAGTTCCAATCCCGACCTTCTGTTTCCCCTTCATCCATTACTACTACTATATTTCTTTCTCTAGTGGTTTTCTCAGAAGGCCTATAATTAGTGATAAAAGGTGAAAAGAGCCCAGAACCCTAGCCGCGTAGAACCCACCTTGAAATAGGGGGCAAACGGTTCATTGGACGTCACATTCCTTCGAATCTGGGCCAGCGCATTGAGAGGCAGAATGTCTTCCTCATCCCCTCTGCACAGATCGCTGCGGTCTTGTCCTTCTCAGCACTCGAGCGCAAAGGTGCGATAGACCTTCCGGGCTGGCGGGTCGGGGGAACCAGCGGGGCTCGGGCCCTGCGAGCCGGTTTCGATCCCCCCCCCCCTCCCCCGTTAGGATGCCGCCGCAAAGACAACGAGCTTCGGATTAAGCGAATCCGACCGGACGGAACCCGCTTGGTCGGCCCGCTTAGCCCCTCGCCAAAACGGGGCTGACCGTAGCGCCCTGTCAGCGATCGTTCCCTTCTTCCCCGGATTCGCGGTGCTCGCGGGATAGTCCCTCTTTTCCGACCTGACGCGGCGATTAGGGCCCCCGTTTGCTTCGCCGAATCGAGTGGTGACTGTTTGTGCCGCTCCTTGGATGCGGTTGCTGCACTTCCGCGGGTGGGAGAGAATCAATTGGGCAGCGCGGGTCACGACTAGTTGATTGTTCCCTCGATCGCGCGGATCGGCTGCGGACTGATTTCTCATCAAGATTTTGTAGCGGGTACAGGTACCACCATGGGGTGAATTTTCGACCTGGGATGAATGACCTTTAAGACGAATTCCTGATGATCAGAACATATATACAGGAAGCTTCATCAACAACAAAGTTGCATAATAAAAAAACCGGCGTTTAAAATAAATAAATTATTCCTTTGGAATAACGTTACCTTAGGTTTGAAATCGCCTAGTAGAAAATAAGCTTCTGGTTTGTCACCTTTATGTGCCTCTGCGCTTGTGCCACACTACATGTTGTACAGCTCGTAAAATTAAAAATAAAACAGTATCATCACGGGACCCTTAAACAAAATCGTTTGAGTGAGTCCAATTTTGTAAACGGACGATTCTTGAAAAACGACTTATTGTCAAAAAAATATTACTTGAAATGGCTACCCACGATTAACCTACACTCTAAGAAATGCCTGCGCGTCTACTTAAACGCAAAACACTCAAAGTGACAATTTCTGCAATCTACGAAATGAGCTCAGCGAATGATGAGGCGAAACATCCGTTCAGACCTAAAAATGAAGTCTGCGCTGTGGTATTAACGCAATGCAAAGCGTCATGCTTGCATTGCGTAATGCCACAGCGCGTACTTAATTTTGAGGTGTAAACACATGTTCCTCCACATCATTCGCTGAGCTGATTTTGTAGATCGCAGAGATTGGCTCTTCGAGCGTTTTGCGGGTAAGTAGACGTGCAGGCATTTCTTAGAGTGTAGTTTCGAATATCTCCTATCTGTCATACTGTGTTCGCGGGAGTAAGTCATGACCAAGAGCAACGCACAAAGCGTACTATGGTATAGTCGAAGTTCGAGAAGATTCTTTATCCCTCGCATGTTTAGAAAAATCAGCTATAAATCATGATCCAGCGGAGGAGAAGGTAGTACTTTGCATCTTTTGGGTGTGGGGGTTACGAAAGGCGTGTTTCCTCCATTTTTTTTACTAAAATAAAGCTTGCAGGTGCGTGCTGTGTAATAAGCCAGACCAGTAACGGAGAAAGAGTAAAGGACGAACTAGGATTCGTCCAACATTGTAAGATACGAAAATCAAATGCTCAAACAAGGAAAGTGGGTCAAGGGTAATTCTCTGGGCTACATATACAACCGTCTGCGCGTTTGCATGTTTGGCGAGCAAGTGAAACTCCACCAAACTTGGGATAATGCGAGGAGCCGAGACTGATTTGTCCCCGACACCTAGTTCCCCTTAGCAACTGTTTAACTGAACAGGAACATCCCAGAAACAATATTACATTCACGAGAATTTCCACAGCTTGTGATCATGGGAAAAAAACGAAATGAAGAAATAAAGTAGATGGCTAAAACCATGATCCTAAAAATCAATTTAATTTTGAAAATTCACCATGCCAGCACATTTGTATGTGCACGCACGGGCGTGCTCACGTAGCACCACTTCAAACGCTTCGCGTCATCACGTCTAATGCTAAAGGAAGTCGAAGTGAAATAAACGTCTGGGTGTTTACGTGCCAAACCAAGGAAAGTCATCGGTCACATCACCAGCGAACGACTGATGATCAGCCGAGAAGGTGTAGCACAACTGTGAGTTATATCATGCCTACATCACAAAAAGTGCTCCTCGCATCGTGGGTTCCTCGGCCGGTGTTCGAACCCGCCAACTGGGGATCCATAGGCAGGCGTATTACCGCGGACACGGAGCCACCAAGGTGGCTCCCATGCAGGACAGACTGTCACGTGCTATACAATACTGGCGTAAAACGCACACTCATCCTTGTTTAGTTGAAAAGAATTGCGGCGCAGAGAAGGAATACAAGTCTGAAAAGAAAGACACCAAACAGTTTCTGTTCTCTTTTAGAAAATGAAGCGTAGCGCTGCAACGAATGAGGAGGAGTGAAATCGAATGGCGGATACGGGACCAACAGCCTCTAAACGTTTAAAGCGACAAATACAGTTGTTGCTTCTTTGAGCACTCTACAAGCACACATAACGACATGACAAGAAAGTAAAACTTCCGGTATGTTTTTTGTGTGTGTGTGTGTGTTTTTTTTTTTTGTGTAATTTCACTGCTGCCCGACATATTATGCGGTTGTTTACCACACAATTTTCGAGCGACGAATATCAACGCGTCAGTGTGACCAGTTGGTCAAATCTCTCCCACGTTCATTTCCGTAGTTTCGGCTCGCAAGACAGTTGGCGACACGCACTGCCGAGAAAACGAGCATAGTTTGGCCGACAGGAATCCTGCGCCGAAAGCGCGGATCCTTCCGGCGTGGTGCCGTACGCAACCCGGCTGCATTCGTTAGCCGAGAAGCGGCGAGCGGCGCGGGAAGAGTGTTTGTTAGCGCGGCGCACGCACGGAGGAGGTCCTTCGAGAGCGTCCTGCAGCGCAGGCATGCGGGCGCGATGCCATGGCTGGAGGAGCTCGGCCGCTTATTACCAGATTTCGCGGCGCCGTTCGTGGTGAATAATCGCTTTCAACGTCTTTCACGCCGCACGCGCGTGGCGTGTTTGATAAACCCATGCGCGAAGCGTTGCTTAAGTTTGCCGCCCGACCGGTAATTACACCGCAAAACTTCGGGTTCCCCGCTCGGTGAGTGCGCGCGCTTTGCTTTCTTGTTTGGGTCTCGGACTCCGCAAACGAAGTATCCGCCGCTGCCTCCTCGTTAATTGCGCCATCGCCGCCGCTGTGCCGGCGATTACGCTGGCGCTCAAGTAGGCCAGCCTGCACGCCATCTGCACGTTGCGTTCCCGAAATGCGTTATTTCGCCTTCGGTACATACGTCGTCGTGGGCTATTCCCCTCCCCTACTCTCTCCCTTGTCTCGGTCCCCTTCCTCTCTTTCCGGGCTTTTCCGGTATTTTTGTCTGCCCCGACCCATCCGCACACCGGGCAAAATGAGCGGAAACGGGATGACTCTTGCAGCGCCTTGCTGCTCCGCAGCCTTGACTGCCGCTACGTCGTCTCGGGAAGTTCGTGTTTCCTTCTTCCGTTCGACGGTGAACTAACTTCTTCGGGGCGAAGCAACGGGCTCCAGACCTAATAGCGTCGCTGGTTGGTCTTGGGGCGTGGGACTTCAAGACTACGTCGCGTATGTTCCATCATGACGTCTCTTCTGTCTGGGCGTCTCGTTCTTGTTGTAGGCCTCTCCTAGGAATAGTTGTACATATTACTTAAAAAAATATAATCAAATACAGTTACTCTTACTCTTAGCTAAACGCTATTCAAATAGGTGACTCGATTACTTGAGAGAGAAAGTCATTGATCGTTACTTGAAAGAGTAACCAAATACTTTTCCGACTCCTTCAGATTTCCAGAACGACTTATTTTTCTGCCTGTTTGAAAATGGGCATTTGATACTGTACATTATTGGATTATAATCACCGCATTGCGTACTACTCATCTCCTAAATTCAGCCCTTCTGGTAGACCGTATTCCTGTCAGAGACATGGTTTGAGAATTCCTTCGTAAGAAGGTTGTGGAAACAAAGGACGCCAGTAGGAAGGGGAGAGAAAACAGTAACGGTTACAAGTAATTCTAGCGCTTTCAAAAGTAACTAGATTACTCCTGTGATTACTTCCTTATGAAGGTAATCAAATTATAAATTCGCTCCAAAGGTTAATTGATTACAAGTAAGTTGATAATGAGTACCGCGTAGGTCTGCCTAGGACTTGCCATATGAAAGACTATGGAGTACGGATAGAGCTAATTAGGGATCGTGGGCGCACACCAGTCATCCGCGATCGTGAAGTTCGGTTGGTCACAGCTCAGAAAGCGCAGGGCGCGTGGCCAGTCCCCACGTCTTATTATGGCTTCGGAGCCAATAAGGTTTGAGCATTAGCAGATAAGAACTTCAAGGAAGGAATCACAAAGCAAGAAGTGTGATTCCCAGTCGCAGTCGTGCCCAGTCGCAGTCGTTGTTATATTTTTGAAGACGTTTGAAGCTACTAATAGTTTTAGAAACACGTAACTCAGAGTAAAACTATTTCTTGATGGTACAAATATTACGAATCTATAAATAATTAGGCACTATACGGAGCCAGCTAGCGGGTGTTGTGAATCCTAGCAGCTGGATCGCGATGGGGCTTCATGACCACTCTTTACGTTTACTATATTACTCTAAGCTCCAACGTTCTAGAATTTTTTACTTACATGATGAAAGACGTTTACAACTCCCTGTAATGCCGAATTAGAGCGCAGCTCTTTAGGAGGAGGAGGGGATGGTACAGAGAGGAGGGTATGCCCTCCTTCTCCTTCGTACCTTCTCGTCCTCCTCTCGTCCTCCTCCCTTCGTCTTCCCCTCCCTCCCTCCTCCCTCATGACGTCACTCGTGACCTTCACTGTGAAGGTTGTGACCTTCCCGAGTGACCTTCGTGACGTCAGGAGTGCCGTCAGGAGTGACCCTAGTGACCATCGTGACGTCACACGTGACGTCACGTGTGACGTCATTATGGGAAACGTCCCATAATGCAACGCGCGGTTACGAGTGACGTCACTCGTGACCCTCATGACGTCACGCCATGTGTGACGTCCTTATGGTAAACGTCCCATAATGCAACGCGCGGTTACGCCGACGGTGACGGCGACGACGCTCAAGCTGGAAACGGGCGCCTAAGAGCTGCGCTCTAAAAGCGACAAGCGGTGGCGGGATTCAAACCCCGGCGATCTGCGTGGGAGCAAAGCGCGCTGCCTACTTGGCTAGCTGCGCACGTGGCAATATGATAAGTGTCAAGCAACATCAAACAACACTTGGATCATGCATTTTATCGGATCACTTTCTTTTCCTCTGTCTACGACATCATCAGGTCACAGAAAAATAAAAAAAGCTAATAAACAGATAATCTCTGAAGTGTGGAGTTTGAGATCCATCTTCAAATTCAAAAATCACATAAATACTTTTTCTCTAAGGGGCGGACTTGGAGCATAGCGAAGGGCAACGAAGAACGCGGAACTTGAATTCCTTTGGTCAAAAATGCCCGTTGCTCCACGGTCAATCGTTCCACGTGTACTGTTCGCCGCGTTTTCTGCGTTCTACCGGAGCCCCCTTCTCCCGTCCACGACACGACAACATGTTTGCCCCTCTACGGTGCTGATGGAAGACGCCACATCTCGAGGACCGCTTGTGCGAAACATCCCGACTTATACACGCTATTGAAAAAAAGTAACCGACTACAATTACAATTACTACACTGTAAAAAGTAACCGATCACAATTACAATTACAGGCTCAAAAACGTAATCGAAACATTACTGTAAAGTAATCGATTACAATTACAATTACAGACTCAAAAAAGTAATCGAAAAATTACTGTAAAGTAATCGATTACTTCCCACGTTACTTTTCAATTAA
This sequence comes from Ixodes ricinus, assembly GCA_037355805.1. NCBI lineage: Eukaryota > Metazoa > Arthropoda > Arachnida > Ixodida > Ixodidae > Ixodes > Ixodes ricinus. Next base: position 62,189 of record JAZHYW010007427.1, read on the forward strand.
CTTTTTTTTTATAACGGTAGCATAATCCTTAAGATCTCGCGCTAAGTTGTTCAGAAAAAAAAAAGCCTTGATCGTTTTTGTTTAGAGCAAAGTGAGTGTCGCCAACAAACCCAATCCCCCTCGTGAAAAAAAAATAGCGCTGTTTAATTACATTATTCACAAGAGGCTGGATAAGGTAATTTTTAATACCAGGACGTGGTCTCTGGTGTACTGAAAACAAATGTACCCAGGAAACAAACCATAGTGAAGTGTCCTACTAATTTTCGAGGTACCGCGCTCAGTGGTCTCGAAAAAGAAAAAAAAATTTAACGTTGCCCAGAGCTGAGTGACTCCAGCACATCTAACCCCCCCCCCCCCCCCAAAAAAAAAAAGAAATAAATAAAAAATTGAGAAAAATTGTAATGAATAATTTTCTAATCGATTAGAGCAAAAAAGTAATTCAATCACAAGGATCGTTACTCCTTAACAGAAGTAACTGAAGCGTTACAAAATTAAGTTAAATGTAATCGATTACAAGCAATCCATTACTTGTAACGCGTTACATACAAGACTGGAAACATCTATGTGAAAAAAGGTGGCCATGGCGTTGAACGTTACCCTATAAACTTGCTTTCATTATTATGACAGTATATCTACTAACCGTGGCAATATTAATTTTAAAAAAATCGGACAGTTAAAATAAGGTACCATCAGGACGCCATTATCTCGCCCCACATTTAAGACCCATTTTGAAAAGACACGGTGTTGGCTGCAGACGCGATGACAGAATTGTCTCCGGACAAAGCGAGTTCGAAGCATGTTTGCTTCATGTGCGAACACGTCTGCAGACATTTTTTGGAAGACCAACGTGACAGGACTGTTATACGAGGGAGGGAACACGCCTCTGACTGTAGGGAGTTTCAGGGAACCGTTTTCGCACACCCGATACGGTACCAGTGGCCCTCCGGTACGAACTGCGCATGCGCGAGTCTTCTGTCGCATAGCGCATGCGCAGTTCGTACCGGAGGGCCCATCGTATACCGTATCGGATGTGCAAAAACGGTTCCCTAAAACTCCCCAGTGTCGCAGACTGTTCTGTTTTTTTGTACGATGTATCAGCGGTGTCACCGCGACTTCAGGAGAAAAAAAACAGTTAACGAACAAAAAGTTAGGGCGCAAACAAGCTGGTGATGGTTTAACATTTTGGACAAAACCCCGAGACTGGGGGCGGGGGGGGGGGAAAGGAAGGACAACACAACACAAAGTCTCAAAATGAGACTTTGTGTTGTGTTGTCCTTTTTCTCCCCAGTCTCGGGGTTTTGTCCAAAATGTAAAAACAGTTAGTCCGCTGACGAGCTGGTGAACGTTTACCTTGATGACATGAACGTGAAAGTGGTGTATGAAGGTATGAAGAAGGAAATTTGTTATTTTTATCTCTATCACATTGGACTTTTTTTTTTTATGTGTCCCGGTGTCAAGTTAATGTGATTCCAATCACGAGTGAGGTCAATCTGTGGAGTAACGTGTTTTCCCGGTCTAACGGTCGTACCTTTCGAATAGACCGCACCCGCTATAAACGAGGGTTTTCAGGAAAAAATGGTTGGTACATTGCTTGCACTTTTTGTTTAAATCGCACATATAGTTACTACGGAGCGATGCGAAGGATGGCACGCGGAGTCACTGCAGCAGCCGCGGCGGTCGTATGTCGCGCCCCGCTTCGGACCGTCGGACGAGCAGCAGGCCATTGGCGGGTGCTAGATGCCATTCTTCCTTCGTCGTAATTATCGATATGGCCTATACCTTGCACAGTTAAGGTCCATACCCATATAAGAAAACGATACGTAGAAGTTGCGCTCAGTGATGAACGGTGTTTCAAATACAAGCATTTGAAATACGTACTTAAAATACTTTGAGTATTTTGTATTCCGCATTTAATTACAAATTTACTAATGTATTTGTCAATCCTATTAAAATCCTGAAAGTTGAGTTGTTGTTTTTTTTCGAAATACTCGTATTTCAAATACTGCCCAAGTACAATTTTGGCGCTGTTCTTCGCAATCAAATGCGATATTATGCACTCTTCGCGATGGGAGTCACATGCAAAGGGAATACCGTAAAACGTGCTGCGCTTTGCTCATAATAAACATGAAAGAAATAAAATAAAAAGAAAAGGAAAACAAAGAGTAGAACAATGCATGAAGGGGTGGGTACAATTATTCACTTTTTGGCTGGTTGATTTAATTTTTTTAGACGTCGCATCAACAACATTGTATGCAGAGTCTTAAACAACATGTTGTTTAAGACTCTGCATATCATTCCAGTTACCAACCTGTATGACTACACAGTAATGTTAAGGTACACAGCGAGCATTAAACTGAACAATCCTTTATTTCAAAAGATCGCTGATCTAGCACCAAGTATACATTTTTATCTTACTCGTAATGAGGATGTCTGGAAGATACCATACAGCAGAACAAACAATGGAAAGCAGATGTTGAGACACCACCTCCCATCATTATTGAACAATCTAAGGTGCAACAGCATCACATGCATAGAAACACTAACACCTCGTGCCATCAAAAATATGTTTCTGTAGCTCACTTATTTTCGTCTAGTGCCTTATGATATCATTGTTCTATTTCCCAGTTACAAGTGTCTACGTGCTTTTCTCACTCGTCTTCCCAGCTGCATGATTATCGATTTTGTCTACATTTTGCGACAATTTCGCTTATCCGCCTCTGCCGAGAAAACGGGGGTGGGGCCCAGTCAAGCCAACATGTGTTGACTTTTTGCGCACGCGCCTGTCTTCTGTACATAGAGACGAAATAAACTTATTCTTGGGAGAAGAGCGTGTTGGTTCAAGTCAAGGATGAAGAAAGAAAGAATAAAACAATTAAAACTGGGACAGTACAACACATCTTTCATTGAAAGATGTGTTGTATTGTCCCAGTTTTAATTGTTTTATTCTTTCTTTCTTCATCCTAAACTTATTCTGATTCTGATTTATTGCTCGACTGAACCTTTCAGATTAAACTCGAACTAAATCCATTGTACTTTCTGAAATTGTACCCGCCTATCTTACGGCAAAACAATTGTATATTTAGAGCTACAAGTTTTTCCAAGCGCATGATTCTTGGTGTATATAGGTAGACTCCACTCTATATGTGGGCACGTTTTCATTTTTCTATCCGGGGTTAAATTTAAGTCTAAGTTGTAAGACTATGAGAACAAACTGTACCCGTAGAAGTATTTGAAGACGATGAAATTCTCTCGTTGTATTTGTATCTTGCATTTAAATACTTTTTGTATAAAGTCCAATAGTATATGTATTTAAATACATTTTGTATAAGTGCAATTGTATATGCATTTCAATTCATTTTGTTGAACAATTTTGTATTTGTATTCCGATACGTTTTTGGAAGTACATTGTGCGGGCGTAAGGACTAATATATTTGGCACGCATTGCACAGTTCAAATTCCAAACGCACATACCTGAAATTGGGCACGCGGACGTAGTTCTGCAAGAAGTTTTACGTGTATATTTTTAAAGCTCAAGTCAGATGTGGTAAATTATTAAAAAATAAAGCAAAAAGGGCGGCCATGCATTTCCTAAGGCGCTATACAGGATGTACATTTTCTGCACACTGGTTTGTGAGCTTGCTCCAAGGTGGTCATAGTTTATATATTTCGTTAAGCGTATTAATTATCGCTATTATCTCGCTCATCGCCAGCCTCTGCCGTTGGTTTATAGCGTTTCTGCGTTCAGCAAGCCACCCGGGAGCGAGCTCATTAACCAGTGTCTAGACGACAAACAGGCTAGCTAGTTTAGGACATAGAAAATACACAGCCTCCGATTTTGCTTCATTTATAATAGTTCACTACCTCAGACTTGAGCTCTAATATATATATATATATATATATATATATATATATATATATACATACATACATATATATGTGTATATGTGTTTCACGAAAGGTGGACAAATTCGATATTGTGAAAACTAGGCGTCGCAACAAAAAAAGGCTTATGTCGTTTTGGTCCTGGGCCAGGGGCCTATTTAGGAAAATTATTAAAGTCCGGGATAATTAGGTTGTTAATTTTTTTCGCGTAATTAAGTTTTTTAATATTGGGTTTAATGGCATAGTTTCAATTAGAAAATTGCTCAGCATCATCGAAAAACAATAAATCAACAAATTGCAGAACGATAGAAGGCACGCGAAGCATTTTACAACTTTCTGAAAAACCGCGCAAATTCTACGGGTTTTTAAGTTTCGGTTAGCTATCGGAGCGCTTCTCGGCACCGACGGCACTGCACCTCGTGGAGAAATAGTGCAACCAACCTCTGCTGCGCAGTCATCGCGCGACGCAGCAGAGGCTGGTTGCACTATCTCTCCACGGGGCGCGGTGCCGCCGGGGCCGAGATGTGCTCCGATAGCAAACCGAAACTTCAAAACCTGTCGAATTTGTACGGTTTTTCAGAAAGCCGTAAAATGCTTCGCGTGCCTTCTATCGTTCTGCAATTTGTTGATTTAGTGTTTTTCGAAGATGCTGAGCAATTTTCTAATTTAAACCATGCCCTTAAACACAATATTAAAAAAGTTAATTACGCAAAAATAATTAACAACCAAATTATCCGGACTTCAATAATTTTCCTAGATGGGCCCCTGGCCCAGGACCAAAACGCCACAAGCCTTTTTTCGTTGCGACGCGTATTTTTCGCAATATAGAATTTGTCCACCTTTCGTGAAACACCATATATACATAGAACTTCTGGCGAAACTACGTTCGTGTGCCCAATTTCAGGTACGTACATTTGGGATTGGAATTTTGCAAGGCGTGCCAAATGGTTTAGTCCTTACGGTCGGACCCTGTATTTTGCCCATCTCTAGTCACACTACCATTGTATAAAACGTACTAATAAGGAAAAAAAAACGCGAGATATACATTACAAAAGACGGTATTTTAAAATGAAGTATAAAACGTGCATCAGTGGTGATCTCGTTGTGAGGGGAACATTGTTGCAGTAAAGCCATTCGCTCCTAGTTTAGTTAGAAATAGATGATGTATTCATAATATGACACCTTGTATTTTTTTGCCTTTTTTAAATTCTGATTGTGTTAAAATTGGCTTCATTGTGCTAATTAGCTTTTTTCCTGACGAGGCCGGACTCCGGCCGAAACGTCGAAGAATAAATCGTCCGTTGTTGCTGTTTTCACCAAGGGTTTTTTTCTTCCCAGTTATATATATATATATATATATATATATATATATATATATATATATATATATATATATATATATTGGAAGTTTTGAAATATGAAGTGTTATGATAGAGTTAATCGGCACCTTTGCTGTGCTCTGGTCTAAGTCAAAAAGAAAAGTGTAAGCACTTTTTTTTTAATTATTATACGTATCTATTCAGTGTTTGTTTGCGTTTCCCCCGTTTTCATGCATTGTGCGCCTAGCCTTTACTACGGTCCGTTTTAGGTCAAACTGAGTATAAGCCATTGTATAAAACAAGTTTTCTAGTAGGCTAATCGAACCTCAACAGGCAAACGGCATAACTCTTTTCCAACGTAATCCTCAATAACAGCTCCCAATTTTATCTAAAAAAAAAAAAAAAAACGAGCAAGCTAGTCCACAAAATACACACGTCACTACTAAATTAGAAAGTAATCCTTTCTGTGCAACTCCCATGCATGTTTGTGACTCTAGTGGAAGTAATTATTTCGCATTCGCCTATAAATTGGCAAGTTAATCTAATAAAGCCGCCTGCTGTACAAGAAAGCGAGGTGAATTAAATTAACTCTTAATGAACCGGCGCCACGTCTGCATAAAAAAAGGTTTCCCTTTTTACGTCCTTCGTCGGAGGGCAAGCAAAGAAACCATTACACTATAAATTAAAGAGCAAAAAAAGCAGTATGTTCCACTTCAAAGAACACCGCCCGCTGAAAACAAGAGCTCTCTCGTGAGCATAATTACAATTACTATTATTAGTAATTAACGATAGGGTACGACGACGGCCGTTTGTTACGGCATACTAAGCATATATGCATACATATATATATATATATATATATATATATATATATATATATATATGTTTATATATATTTATATATAATCTAAAGCGCTTCGAAATCTTGCTTGAATCTCTCTCGTTGAACGTGGTGGGCGGTCTAGTTTCTTGGTTGCTGATTAATATCTGAAAACCTTTATTAGCGCTCTCTGGAGAAGAAAATAAAATAAAAAATAAACGCCGTGACGTATTACAAAATGTGTATAAACCAAACTTCTCGGCTAACTTCTATTAAAAAAAAAAAGGCGACCACACTAATTTTTTAAAGGTGATTAGTATTTTTTCACCGCTTTATCTTAATGTTTCTTTATTGAATAAGAATAGCGCGAGACTTGCTGCATCTCTATATTAATGTTTGCGCGACGGAGCGATAGCAAGAAATGGCGCAGGATTTTTTTTTTCTTTTATTTTTGGCTTTTTTTTTTTCTTATCAGTCTTCCGTTTGGTTCTACCCATTGTTGCGAGCCCATTGTTTCTTTGAATCCGCTGAAGCGGTCCGGCGGAGCAGACACGAAAGCTTGGAAGCCGACGACTTTCCAAAGGGAGATTGGGAGCACACATAATGACGGGTGAACGATAGACAATAAAGCCTTTCCTTAGACCTCGTCGCTCGTTACCCTCCTCCACGTGAACCCCCCCCCCCCCCCTTTCCTCACAGCGTCATTTTCATCGAGACTTCTGTCACGCCCCCACGTCATGTCATTTGCGAGTTGAGGCGACGCCACGAAAACGACGTAGACTACAATACGGTATTTATTTCGAATGCCGAGCATTAGTTGGAATTACGATAAAAATAAATGGACCAAAAAAAGAAAGAACAACCTAAGATGTCGTTACCAACATTTGCGATTTATTTTTAATTAGTTTCGAATTCCAGCCGGGGCTAATTTTAGCCCAAAACTTGGCGATTCCGTCGAAATAACGAAAAGTGTGGTCACTGTATGCAGATAAAAAGTGACAGCGCTGCTCATATACTCGAGCGTCTTATTAAGAACGCGAAAGGAAAAAACAACAAAAAACCACGAAGCGAGAAGCGTGAACACCAGAAACCAGGTACGTGGTGTGACGCAGTTTGGTGCTTAAACGCTCTTTCGTTTAATGATAACAGCATTTGGTGCGAACCCCTCGTTTCGATTCTTGGCATATTTCTTAAATTCAGCCGAAATGTTCTCGGAGAAGTATTTGTTTCAGCTACCCACGTACAAATGCATTCGCATTTTTTTTAGGGAAACAAATAAAGACAAGGAGTAACAAAAAAAAATAAATAGAGGAGAACAGCAGACTCTCACACGAAACAATGTCTTCTGGAATCGTTACTCTGCAATTATTAGAAAAAACATGTTTTAGTCTTGTGTTCTTGCTTTTTTAAATATAGAATTGATCGTGTTTAACTTTGTACATGCGTACTTTTCACGCCACTTGCAACACTTGTAATTTATTTAATTGTAATTGGAAATCATTTTTTTTTGGCATTGCTCGGGTGTTTTACTTTCCTTGCTTATTTCATCCTCGAGATTCTTTTAGGTGCGCGCGTGTGTGCGTATGAGTATATTGCGTTTGCGTGCGCATAAGGACCAGTGTGGCAGCGCGTGTGTGCGTTTAATTGAAGAAGGAAAAGTGGGAACATTGATAAGCATGTGAACAGATCGCGTGTTGTTGACGTTAGTGCGGTGGCATGTGTGCACGCTCTTCCTCGCTTTCGGAGTTCTCCTCGCTGTCGATTTTATGCTCTAATTTAATTGAGCGCGTTTCTTTGCGGCGTTCTTTTCATTTTTTAATGCAGCGAGTAAATTAAAGAAAAGTTCTTTTTTATAAACAAAGAATGATGACAAAATTACTTGCAAGTACGTTAACTTGTGCACTTGGGGTATAAAAACGTCCATTTGCATGGGCGCTAAGACAGTAAAAGTAAAAAAAGAAACAAAAAAACGACTCGGGAAAAAAGAAACAAAAAAACTTTTAGGGCCTGAATTTGCACGATGGGAGGAGACAACCAGCAACAGGAATTATTGTGGGAATGAAATTGAATTTAGAAGACAGGCCTCGGTGATACAGCAGTAATTACGGGCTATTTATCAAAGAGAAAGTCACCGCAGAAAGCGTAAAAACGCTGGCAAGAGGGTGTACGGCTTTCATAATTTACCCAAAACTGAGGAAAAAAAACAAAAAACTGACAAGTACACGCAGTCTATGTCACCCACATTCTGTTGAGACATTGTGTGTGTTTTTCCATTTTTTTTATTTCCCAGTCTCGTGTAAATTAAGGAAGAAAATCACCACTGTTTCGTTGTAATTTGCTTAACTATTTATTGGGTACGGTGGTTTTCTTTTTTTTTTCACTTAGGTTAGCAATATTGGAAAACCCCACGTTTGGTGAACGCGCAAAAAAGTAATAAAAATATTATATTTTTTTTATAAAAGACGCGCGTTCGCGCGTACGCGATTAACATTTTCAAAGGAAAAAGAAAAAAAGAAAAATACACACGAGAAAAGTTAAAATATGATGAAAAAAAAGTTCATGCAGGGATGTTGTTTTCTACTCAGACTTTTACACTCTAAAAAACGCCCGTGCGTCTACTTTCCCGCACAACACTCGAGAGCCAACCACCGCAACTTACGGAGGCAGCTCAGCGAATGACGATGCCGAAACACATGTTTAGAACCAAAAAACACAGTCTTGTGACATTAAGCAATGCAAGCGTGACGTTTTGCATTGCTTAATGTAACAACTCAGACTGCGTTTTTTGGTCTCAACTTATGTTTCGGCATCGTCATTCGCTGAGCTGCCTCCGTAAGTTGCGTGGTTGGCTCTCCGAGTGTTGTGCGGAAAGTACACACATGTTTTTTTTGTTGTTTTTTTTAAGTGTATAATTGTTCAACAGTATCGAAAAAGAGTACAGCGCTGGATTTTATGACATCTTAGTGGTTTCCTTTTTATTTTGTTTTTCTACCGAGAACCCTGGAAATTTGAAACTGTTTCTAACACAACAACGAGTTTGTGTATACGTCGAGCGAGTGTTCCAAAAGGCGTCTTTGGTGCCTCGGAATGCGAGGGCGAGCACGCCAATCAAAAGGGCAACCCAGAGAAGACGCATGGAACATACCGCGGCAGCCAAACTCGCGCCGTCATTGGTTGAGGTCGGGAGGAAAGAAACGCACGAGGTACGCAAGGAGCAGACCAACTTGCCCGCCGTATAGTCGCCGACGTCCGAAGGAACGCAGGGCGTGGAGGGTCCCAGGCATATCATTATCGCTCCGCGGCCAATGAGAGTGCGGTATGAGCCGATAAGAACGACGATGAACCAATCACGAAGCAAGAAATAAACGTGAACATAATAAACCCCGCACTTCGTAGCCTATTTCACCAAAAAAACCCTTTTTTTAAAAAGAAATTACGTCCGATAATTAAATGACATTTTTACAGTTTATAGTGCGTGATCTCCTCTCTATATATCTGTTAAGAGACGTTTCCTAAATGTTTCGTGTATATGAAATAAGGTACGTTCTAACCAAATCTAGATAGTTGCATTCTACACATACTAAAGTGTATGCTATATGCCTGCTAACTTTGGTTGTGATAGGACAATATTAAGTACAAAACTTCTTATGCGCAAACTGTTAAAATGCCCAAAATTTATATAACCCGAAAGAACGCGTTCGAATGTTAGTGTAGTAATACTACTTCGCGGCTGGGGAAAAATGTTTGGTTAATGATTTTCCGTAAGAAGTTAAAGCTACAGAAGACTGCGGAAAGGAGATGGCTGGGCATACTTGTCAACGCAAATGTAATTAATGGCGGGCGACGTCAGAATTTTGAAGTACCTGGCGCAAAAAAAAAATGGCTCAAATTCCTGCCGTTCTGTGTTGACGGGAGCTTCAAATGCATATTTGACTAGTTTCGCGATTGTAAGCGACATGTGTTATTTCTATACATAAAATATTATTATTTTACGGTGTTTTACACCCTAAAACCCAAAACCACATTTTCTTAAAAAATATTTGCCGCTATTTTTTTCACCCGCATTTTCCCCTTAAGGTTAATGAGAGACTTGCATAATTCAGGGCATCTAGCTTCCAATGTAGTGAAACCACAGTTGTTTATGCATTTCATAATTTAGAGCAGCATCACTCACAAGAAAATTAAGGCAAAGTGGAGCTAGCCTGTACTAATTATTAATAGTTTTCCTTGTAATTTTATAATGCTCCTCTCCTATATAGTTGTACTATTTCGTAGTTCTAGATTGTATTTACAATTTCCCATCCATAATTTTTCTTAAATGGCTGTGTTTCGTTCCGTGTGAAAATAAAAAAAAAGAATTAGAAAATTTAAAGTAAACATTTCTTCAATATACAATTCCCAAAGTATGAATTCTGTATTTTTGTTTTTGTTCTTTAGCGTGTCGTATAGTAAAGAAATTGTTACTTTAAAATTTCTCTTCTTTTTTTTTTACTCGAAACGAAACACGGTTATTTAAGAGAAGGTGGCTGTAAATGCAATCAAGAACTAGGACATACTGCAACTATAAAGGAGAAGAGCATATTAAACTAGTAAATAGTAATAATTTGTGCAGGCTAGCTCCACTTTGCATTAATCTTCTTGTGAGTGATGCTGCTATAAATCATGAAATGCATAAGCAACTTTGTCGTCTTTTAGCGAAACTTTGGCAGTCACTATGAGGCTTCCGCGGAGTTTCTTCTCAAGTTCAGAAACCCCTGAGCGACAACAAGGGACTCGCAAAGAAGATGATGGAATATAAAACACCTATAACGTCGAAATGTCAAAATGTCGACAATAAAACAGTAAAGAGTGCGATTGAAGGCGCACTTTAACATAAAAGAGAAGATGAGCGACGTCAGTTAAAAACGCATTATGAAACAATACTAATACTCCGATTAAAACGTTGCAGCGGTGTCTTCGCCACATTTCGCCTCCATGCTCAGCTTACATGAGATTGGAAATATAGGCAGCGCAAAGATGCAGTCGTCGTTTAGTATATCCGCGCCTTCTGAGATAAAAAAAGAATGGAGAGAAGAATATAAAAAGGGGGAGTTTTATCACTTATGGCCCATGGGTTCCGTCGCGCGAACAAAACAACCTCCAGGTTTCTCACCGACGTCCCGAAGGCGTCCGCATTTAATTTTGTCGGAGGTCCCGTCGACAACGTGGCGCGCGGCATTTGCGCCAAGTATCTCGCGATCACCGCGATATCAGATATAGGGTCCGTGCGCGATCGTTGTGCCGGCTAGCTAGCACTCGGCATGGGGACTTTCTCGGCGGCAGCTGCTGCCGAAGAAAGGGAATGCGCGCGCGCCGCATCGGATACAAATGGTTTCCAAGATGGCGCACTCGTGCGTACGATTTGCTAATGACATGCGGCCGACTTGATGATTTCTGTCACGATTGCCTCTCGGCGCAGCGGGAACTGCGCGGCGACGCGGGCGCGTGTGTGTTTATGTTTGTCGTCAGCGTCGTACATGTGCGAGCAGAAATGGTTGCCGGCGCGCGATCGGTTTGACAGATAAGCCTCGACAATGGCGTTTTCTTCGCGGATGGCGAGCGTTGCGTTGCGAATCGTATCGGATTCCAATTTGGCGTGCGGGGTGTTCGGTTCCGCGGTGGCGAGACAGGGGCTGCCACGTGAGCCTGCTTTATGGGCCGGTTTCATGAAGGAGGACGGAGGGTTTGGCGGGTACAGAGTGTTTAAATGGCGGAGGAGAGGAGGCTCTCGGTTTCTTTGGGAGGCATGCATACTGGCTCGCTGGAAGACGAGACGAGCTCCCATTAGGATGAAGTGCTCTCCTCTAATTGTAGCTAGGATGCGCACACCGATATTCGGGGAATAAGGAAGCTTTCGTGGCTCTGAAACTTTGCTCACTTGATATTCGTGTAACCAAGGGCGAATCAATGTTTATTTTCTTCATATTTAAATACCTTCAATTTTTAGTTTCACGTAGGCTTCGGAGTGCCAATAAAATGCTCGGAACACGTAGCGTCTTGCGCTTCTCAAAGGGTAAATCTGGTCAAAAATCTAACCGAAATAAATGACTGATATTGATTTACGGAGACGAAATACGAGCACTGCCAAAATATTACACCAATAAAAAAACCGCGGTTCACTCAAAGAAAAAAAAACGATATAACGATATTAAAAGTGCTACCACCAGCTTCTCAGCGGGAATTCAGAGGAAAATAATTGGGGTTGTGTGGATATTTAGACAGCGTGTAGTTGGTCAGCCTTTTCAAAGTTGCGACGGCGTGCGGTATACAACCGCTAGCCTGGGATCTTTGACGTGCATCACGCAGTAGCGGTACACGACCGCACGACGGAACGATGCCCATCCACATTCGACACGGGCAGGGGTGGGGATTGAATCCAGGATCCCTGGGTTCTGCAGCGCAAGCTTTCGCTCCACATGCTCCGAGCTGCAGTGTGCGCTAGCCCACTCGGCCACCGATCCCCCGAATTCAGCGGGTTGTCTGTTTGTCAAGCAACTTGATGCCCTAATGTCATGTTCGTACTCAAGCGGTTACTTGTTCGTACTGCCACTTCTTTCGCCGTATTTTTCTGCTGCGTTTTCAGCCGTCCCAGCGGACGATTTCCGATTATTATGTTATGTTTTAGCGGCCGTAGTTTGTAAGTGTTCCTAGCGATCGCGCACTAAATTTATTGACTCCCTGCTCGCTCAAGCGTGTCGTGGTGCCGAAGGTAGCATTCACTGGAAGCCATACTTTAGTCCGTTCCTGCTCAGCGCGAGCTTACGATTGGCTTCCAAAACGCTTCTGCAACGTGCATTGCACACCACCAAGAACGGTAGTTCTTCCCAGAAGAAAAGCATGGGGCTCGTTACGAGCCTGCGATGAGCCTGCGTTCTTAGTGGCAGACTTGCTTTTCGGCCAGAAAGCTTTATGCATGTGTATTAATATTTGCTACTGATCTTTGATATCTACGATGCAAAACAGTAAAACAGCCATAGCGTCTTACCTGACTGATCGGAACTGCTCTTGCGACTATAGGCCAGCCGTGCGTTTTGCGGTACCGCGGTACAAACTTTGCGTCACACGATGGACACGAAGCTGATCACCAGGGTTGCCATCATGCTCGAGCCGGTAGTTTCGGTTTCGCCGTAGACCCCGGAAACAAAACTTTGAGATAAGGTATCTAAAATCTACACAGGGCATAGAAAAAAGTCGTATTTTTCGCCCACATTGTGCGAAGAGCTGTAGCACGGTCGCGCAATGCGGGTGGAATAGTGCCGTCACGTACCCGAGGACGGAGGTGCGACGCCGTTAATTCTCATAGCCGTCGTGGTTGGTGTCGGGGGTGCCACTGACGACCGCCACCAGTGATTCGTGAAGGAAGTGGGTAAGCGTGGTGGGAGGTTCCTAAACCATTCAACATTACGCGTAGCAACCGGATACTGCCAAAGTAATATTCCGCATAACACGAGTGATGTTTGAAACCAAGTCTTTCAAGCAGGCGACACGATGATTCTCCCTAAAGTTATGGTAAGCTTCTGCGCATGCGTACACCCCGCTCCTCTGGCCTTGCTTTCCGCTGTCGTCATTTTCGTAAAGCAAAGTTCCGGTCGACCAACATATATTCAGCACCTATCTTTGTGCGTATTTCTTTTTTTGCCCAGTCTTGTTCGAGTATACGCTAGTATGAGTCATAAAAGAAAACAAAGATCAATACAACAGCACGTTGCCAATGTATTCTGACGGGCGGAGGCAAGTTGAGCTGCCCTTCATTTGCAGTTCGAAGACAACTCGGCAGACGGCGCTCGTTACTTTGAAAAGGCAGAACCGTTTATTTGGAGAGTTTGGCGATTAATTGGATTGAATAGGCGAGCATCTCGTGGCCAACCACAGGCCGCGAAACAGCCCCTAGCGGTGGTCGTGAGCTCTAAATATGCGACACGACTAATTTAAGCCGTTTTAGTGTCGCTATGAGTGAAAAGGTATAACTCTTGGTGACTGAAAACTTGGCGCATGTGAGGTTTTCGTCACGTCCATATTCAACGGTAGAATAAACGAACGTGCGTTCCAAACCAGAGCAAACTGCGTGGTTGCGGTGCGGAGCCCGACTACAGAGCCCGACTCTTTGTGTGGCTCCTTTTCTGGTACCACTCATCAGTGCGTCAACAAGTTCCGTGGTAGACTCTCCTCGTGCGCAACACACACAAGCCAAACAGTTCGCACGGTTCCTAGCTCGCTGTTCCTTCGCTTGCCGCTTCGGCAAGCAAGAGAATCACGCAACACGTGGAAGTGGTATTTATACTTCGACCAAACATGGGCTAACCGCAGAGGCTACAAGCGCGAGCTGGTAGCTTCGAAAGATTCTTCCCCAGTACGAACACTCGAGCGGCGGAGCAGGGAACAAAAGCGGGGTGCTCGCGCTCGCAGGATAGCATGACACCTGTGACTTGTGGATTCTGAAAGTTGCATGTTTCTTTTCACTGCGCTCTGCGAAACCGGGTGTCAGCGCAGAGCCGTTCTGTGTCAGCGGAGATCCCGACGTCTTCTCTCTTCGATCAGATTGGCGCTCACTCACCAGTCATATTTTTGTCCAGAAAGAAGCGCGGAAGCGGGACTACTGTCTCGATTATTAGCTCGATTTGAATAGTTCCTTGGTAGCCGCAGTCAACGCGTCCACGCCTTGGTCACCCAACGATCATTGCTGCTGATTTGCTATTGACGCCATTGTCAACGAGACGCCGAGATTGAACGATTCTATTTCACGATTTAAATGTCGTTTCCAATATTGTGACGTCGCGGTTTGCTGATTGGTCGACGCGTTGTCGCATATTTAGTTTACGCTCTAACCGCGGGGGGAATATTCGGCGCTGGCGGCGGCCTTTGCTCCGCCTATTGGCCAAACTCTCCCAATATACGACTCTGAAAAAAGGTTCATTCTTGGCAGGACGCCAGGGCTGCCCTTTTCGCTCACTTCGCGCGGCACGGCGGACGGGAAGTCCCGATTCCCCTCTCCTCGCGGCAAGAGGGGCGAGAAGAAAGGTTTTTCCATTCTTCGGGCGCGCGGCGACGACAACGAACGGGGGCGAAATCTCTGCGAAGTGTCGCCCATAAAGCTATGGCTTTAAAAAAAAAACACCTTGTATTTTGGGAACACGTCCTTCACTAAAAACAGTCGTGATCCTAAAATTTGGAAAATGTACCGGAGTTACCTTTTAAGCTGTCGGTGACTCTCTTGGTCTATAGCACGAAGCGCGAAGAATTACGCGTTAGAGCACATGAAGCGAATAAATATTTTAAAATGCTGCACTCAAGCAAACACCATTTCAGGGGCCGTGTAAAAAAAAATACCAGGCTGTGTGCAGATAGTGGATCGCGAAAACGTGTGGCCAGTTTCGAAGCTTTTGTTTAAGGACGTTTGTATTTCCAACCCTTTTAAAGGGAAGCTGAAACACTTCTTGAAAAAAACGAGCTAGAGGTGAATTCTGGCGTATCTTTATCCCGTGAATCTGAATATCATGTTCGTTTTCTCCAAAGATGTAACTAAATGCGAGAAAACGCGAAAAACCTCCGATCAGTCGTGACGTCATACTAGGATCTTTGGGCCGCCAAGCGCGTGCCGCACGTGTGGGCAGCGCGTGCAATTGCAAGCTTGACAGGTATATTTTCCCGCACTGACCCCAGTCGTGACGTCTTTTTCTGACCTTTTGAAAAAAGCAAGAGTGCGCGTGCATAGCTTTGACAGACGCTGAAGATGCGCGAGAGCAGGGATTCCGAAAATTCCTAGTGTGACGTCACACCCCGGAAAGGAGGGGCTTCGGCGGTACATTAAAAACTAATTTATGCAGCCTCCGTGCACCGGATTGAAATATAATCTTGATATTCGTGATCCTGGAGGCGGAATGAAGGCCGTTGAAGTGTTTTTTCTAAGATACAGAACCGCTTCAGTTTCCCTTTAATATAAAATGTCAGTGTATCATACTGAACGACTAAACCCTATACAAACTTGAGACTGCTTTGTTGCGCGATCGCTATTAGCTGCTTACACCATAAAACTAAGAGTGATAATGGTTTAAGAGTTATTTCAAGAATAATGGGATAGTTACTTGTGATGCTTTTTTCCGTTTCACGTTTGTTCCTTCCAACTAAATAATGTTTTTAGCGGACTTCAGGACCACTTGTAGTAACCACATGCAATACGTGTAATTCCCGCAAACCCTCTACCATCGTAAAAAAAAAAAAAAACACACGAAATTATTGGTTGAGTCAAAACACATTACTGTGTGAAAGCTTGACACAGTTCAGCTTCTTTTATAGCAAAGTCACATCCCCTTTTATTATATAGTATACGGCGAGCAAGTGTTCCTCGCGTCGGAATGCGAGGAAGAACACCCCAATCAAAGGGCAACACAGAGAAGACGCATGGAACGCGCGATGACGACGCAGCCAAGCGCGCACCGTCATTGCTTGAGTTCTGGGGGGGGGGGGGGGTGTAAACAAAGGCACGAGGTTCGCAAGGAGCAGACGAACTCGCCCGCCGTATAGCATGTCCTCACACCTGCTTCAGCCTGAACTTATTAATGCTAATGCTGTCTGTATGTCTACACACAGCTGTTGATGAGAACATTTTGCCAGTGTAGTACAACCGCTAGTCTGGGGTCTTTAACGTGCACAACGCTGTAGTGACCCACGACTGCACGCCGGCACGGTGTTCATCCAGATCGAAACAGGCAGGGGTGGGGATTGAGCCCAGCCAGGTTCCCTGGGATCTGCAGCACGAGCTTTCGCTCCACGTACTCCGAGCTGGTGTGCGCTTGCCTGCTCGGCCACCTATCCCCCCCCCCCCTTTACAAAAAGATACTTCAGGCAGTCTGTAGATATCCTATCCACATTTTAACCACTCCTCCCATTTCTTACCCAGTCACGTCGAATCGACAATTTTCCATAGACTTTCTATAGACTTTCTTTAAATCAAATTTTATAAAAACGATAGACATGCTATAGAATTGCTGCAACCAAGTCTCAATAGACTTTCTGCCACGATATTTAATATAATTTATATAGAATAAAATCGATAGAATAATAAGAGGCAATGCGGAGAAGCGACATTACACCCGGTTGAAGCCTTCTTGCGGAGGCTGCTTTTTGGACTGTGCCAAATAACAATCGCCTCTTGCAATACTTTATCGTTCTAGATGCAGTTCACCCGCCCTAATACACCACATTTCATATCAATTATGTGCGAAAAAAAAAGCAACATACTTGGTATCTTTTTATCTTCTGGGATGGTCCTCGTTCAAGTGACTGACTGCCTTTCAGGTGTAGGGTATATATGCCGGTGGAGCAGTCAGCGCTACTAAATTATTAGTCTTAAGCGTGCTCCGTGACGTGTGTATTTGTGATGTCTGCGTATGTGCGCAAAGCAAGAGGCGTGTGCAGGTTTCCATTTATGTATCGTGACAAACTTTAAATTAATATTCAGAAATTATAATGTTGTTTTTTTGCGAAAAACTGATTTATTGTTGTTAGAAAGTGGATAGAAACATAGTTATAACCTCTAGCCATTTCTATGCATATTCTATCCCATCTCTATACACTATGTTCAAAAGAAAGTCTACAGAAAAAAAGCGGACAAAAGCTATAGACGGTGAATAGAAAAGTGGGTACATTTTCTTCGAAATATATGGTATAGCCGGTATAGATTATTTTTTTATAAAAGTTCAGTGCAAAGTGGATAAAAAATGTGTATGGGCCGCGTCATTTGGCTGGGACAAGCCAAGGTCACAAGAAAGCGAGGCAGAGCGGGTTAAAAATCGAGAGCGGCCATGGCGTCCCGCCTCCGACGACGACGACCAGAGCATGCAACTTCGCTGCTTCGTGCTTCTTTTCAGCGAGCGGTGCGCTGTGGTCTGATGCACGTTGAGGCCAGCGCACGGACGAGCGGACGTCCCAACCGACGAACGACCAGGTAACGTGTCTGCACGGGGACGGATGCAGTGGCCGAAATGCTTCCACGCGTAGCCGCCCACACAGAACGCGCTCCACTCGTCGATTTAATTCAACGCGAAATTTGTTCCTTTGACTTTACTTTCTCACTCGTGGCAGCAGTGTTAAAGCGCGGCTCTCTTTTTTAAGTTTGTTTGAATTTGAACGAGTGGCGCCTTCCGTCTGTATCTTTTTTGATAGGGGTTTTGGATGGTGTAACCTGATGCACGGTGCTGCTTGCGGTGGAGCGACGTTGAATGTACAGATGGGAAGGTTCATCGTTCCCGCGTCGCAAACATTCGAGAGTAATACGGATATATGTTTGGAAGGTCTGATGCACGCTAGAATACACCTCTTCAAATTCACGCTGAGTCTGAGTGGTTGATGGCATTGCCGTCAACTAATCGAGTACTGTTGTCGCAACCCCAGGCCCAATACAATAAAATGCAAAGAAGCGCAACAAAAAATATAGTAAGCAGGTTGTGAATCATCGCACAAATAGTAAGCGGCAGCCTTTTCTAACATTAAGTTCGAGTGATCACTTATGTCAGTAATCGAGCCATGTAGAAATATTCACTACCGGTAGATATTCTCAATAACAAACATCGCGATCACGAATGCGAAGGACAACCGAATGTTAACGACCGCTGTCATCGCAAGCGGACAGTACTCTGCCCAAAGAGTTAAACTCGTCACCAATCATCGGTGGTATACTTTGATTTGTTCAGGGATGTACACCCGTCGACGGACTGGTCATGGCGAAAATCAACGTGCAACAACGATCCATAACGGTTGGCTCGAAAAGTAAAGTAAAAAAAAGTTCGGAGAGTTCGTTCATGACTTCAAATAAGAACGTGGCGAAATATGATAGCATCACCAGAAAATTTAGACATTTGAAAAGAAACAAAATAATGAGACAATAATGATTGAAGATTTAGTAGGCGAGCACTGCCCATTTTTGATTTTTATTTTATCGTGAGAAGGATTGTTTTTTTTTATAAAGAAGATTTTATATAAACTTCTTTACGCTGAAAGCTTTATTGTTTATGTTTATTTCAGAAAATATTTTTTCCACAACCCAATCCTTAAGACTAGACTCTTACTGGAACCATCCGACACATCATCACGCAATGATTACATACATAAAGTCGAAATTCCACAGTGCCACACTAATTCCTACTACATAGGTCATTCATACCTCGTACGTCTGTTGACTGGAATCACCTTTCCACATCCATCGCCACAATTGTTAGTCCTGTTGGTTTTAAAAATGCTGTATCCGTACCATACTATTAGACCTTGATTCTGTGATTTGAGTGTTCTAATAACCTGTACTTTATAATCCCACCCCTCTGTATTGCCTTCGGGCCCTGAGGGTACCAATGAATGAAAATGAAATGAAATAGTCGCTAACAGAGCAGAATCTCTTTCCGTTTTCTGTGTCCTCGATCTTGAATTCATGTAACGAAGAAAATCCACCGACTTGACTCCATTTTAGTGGTATACTTCTGTATCGGTTCGGCGCACCAACGATACATCAATGAATCGTCTTTTGCGTCTCGCATAACAGCTCCATGACGACCTTCTGGGAATAACAAAAAATAGTAACACGAAGCACCTGCATCTAGAACGTTTCTTCATCTGTCTGGCATCAAATATTACGAGACCTCTGTTTACTTTTTATCACCCCTGTCAACGTGCACGGGCTGGAGGGAAAACCCAACGATTAATTGATAGCCCGTTTGAGAGAGTCGGGATCGGACGTCGTGGAACCTATACCATCCTACCTGGAAACGGGGAAAATAGCTCGATCTTGATCGTGATGGATCACGCAACTCGTTAAAGAAACAACGCAGTTCTGCGGAGCAACAAAATGGAATGGCCCCGCAAGGTCGTTCGAAGTGGTGCCCGTCTCAGACTTACACGACATTGTACTAAGCGGCAGTGGAACGACCTTTGAACCTCTCGGAGCTTCTATTCAGAAATGCCAGCGGTCGCTTTTGAACAACGTCGTATACCGGCCTGTTCGCTGTGTGCTTTCTTTACTTTCGACGCTGTGGTAACTGATAAAACGCTTTTAATTGCTACACGTTTCTCGTGAATTTTATACACTTTGGTATCAATTACAATACTTTAACAGTACTTGCTTGTAAACGAACCTCAGATAGCGTCTGTACGGAAATCCCGTGCATCTTATCGTTTTCAAACTCGGTTTGTTTTCGGTTCGTTTACAGCGTGTGCTTATTTTCGATTGCGCTGTTACAATGCTAAGACTATATCTTAAATACAATTTGCGCTTAGCGACTTGCTATTGTGTGCTGAAAACAACAACAACAGCTATACACAATACAAAAAAATAGTTTAAGGCAGGGAGGTAGCCAGGATGATTTTTTTTTCGGGTTGAGAGGAGGAAAGGGGCCTAGACCAAAATAATTTATTGTAGAGCGTCTCTATACTAGCTCCAATAGACCCTTTTCGATAGTCAGTGCTATCTGGTGGCTCAAATAGCAGTTACTTTTACCGTACTAATAGAGGGTATTCACTGGACGCCATATTTGGGGGCGATGTTTAGAGAGCATGCTCAAACCGAGCTCACGTTAATAGGCTGCTAAAAGCGGCAATCTTGATGGTGCGGAATGCACGTTGCAAAAGAACTGTGGAAGCTCGCTGTCAGCACGCGCTCGGCAGTTGCGCACACAGCTATGTACGCCAGTGAGTACTCCCTATAGCGGTTATCGACCTTCAGTCTGTAGTATTTTGCCGGGCACCATCGCTTTCGCTAGTCAACAGTTTTTGATAATCTGTGTTTTGACCTCGATTCTTTCTCTCTGTTTCCATGGTGACAAACATACAACCGGTAAGGACGAAGCACCGACCCGCATTGAAGCCGTTATAAAATTCTATACATCAAGGGCTGTAAAGCCGATTTTGTGCCGCAGACAGACTGACTGAACCCGACTTAGAAATGAACGCTTAGGCAGCTCTTGTATTTAATTTCTGCGTCGCATCGTACTAACGTCTTGAATGTATATGCCTCGCATCATCTGCTTCGGAGCATCTTCAACTTCTTTCGTCATCAGTAACCAGAAGGCTGCCATTAGTACAGTGTACTAGAATACGGGGTAATGTTTGGACCGGCGCGGCTTGGCAATGGGAGCTTGTGAGGCTGAGCGTGTAGACAACAATCGCGGCGCTGCAGTCGACAGGGCAGCAGCAAATCGCTGCAGTCCGCACCTGCCGCCGCACGTGCGCATGCGCGCGGTGCACGCGCAGAGCCACCACCATACTGACCCTACTGCCTATGCGCCGGTGTCGACACCAGTCGCGATCTACACCACAGGCCTCACGCGAGCCGCTCCGGCAACGTTACTATACACCAACGCAATGTTTACAAACAAGCCCGCTTTGCCCACACCAGGTGTGGGCACTGCGCGTGCGCAGAGACCAAATTCGGGAGGAATAAAGCGTTTGCGCATGCGCAGTACCGACAGCAGCGCCACCGCAGTGACGTGACGTCAGTGAGTTGAGCTCGTCTATGGGGTGTATTCACTGGCGGCCATATCCGTGTGCGCAAATCCTGAGCACGTGGTGATGGCTAGCTTCCACAGCTATTTTGCAACGTGCACCCCGCTCCATCAAGATTGCCGGTCTTGACAGCCTATCAATGTCAGCTCGTTCTGAGCATGCGCTCTAAACAGTGACCTCAAATATGGCGGCCAGTGAATACCCCCTATAGTCAGTTACAGGTTAAGAAAAGTTTTCGTGGTAAAGGAGGGTGGTGGAGAAGGAAGCAGATGGAATGCTGGAGAGGTGAGGAGGAAACCACCTCCTCTTTTCAGCATTCTGTCTGCTTACTCCTTCCCAGCCAGAAAACTTATCTTAACCGGTCACTGACTATAGAACACTCAGTTGGGAAACTCACCGTTGAAACTTTGGCCGCTGGCGTCCACCGAGACCGAGCTAAATACAATAACAGCGCCCCTTTTTTCTTTACTGTGGCCACCTTGAGCTTTCAGAAAGCATGTTTTTGCGTAAAAACAAATGCAAAAAACTCGTTTTGTAGGAAATTTTATTGGAGATTTGTACAAAATAAAAGGCGCGTCATGTTTTCTCCAATCTTTAATTTACAAGGTTTTCCGGCACAATTAATATTGTTTTTATGCAACCATGTCTCACCGGTGATTTCAGGTAGCGCGTCCCGACCTGGGCGAGTCTTAATTTTGGAAGGAATTCGTGCCGCGTACCCTTCGAAGACGGGGTTGGCATCCCCCTTTCGGCGCTAATGATGACCGATTAAAGCCAAAATAGAACAGTCACAGCGGACGCTATGAAATTCGATAGTCCCGAACCAATACAAGCAGCCGCGCAGTTCCCCGAGCGGCCGCTGCGGGAAAAATGGTGGCGTTGCTATCGCAATTAGCTCGGATCTCGAGTACGGATCGGTGCCAGTTTTTCAGAGCAGGCTCTATGGCAGTTTCCCAACTGAGTGGTTCTAGTAACGTTGGTGGACGGGTACCGCCACAGCCGTAAAATTCATGAGTCTGTGTTTAATACATCGGTGCTTGGGCTTTCGCCTTCAAGTCGTGTTAGGTATAACATGAGAGACCTTGTGAATTTTTTGTTCTGCGGTGTTATATATAGCAAGTTCGTTTCACGGCACTCGTGTCCACGCTTGCCCCCTCATAGCGTGGAGCGGGTTCGTTTCGGCCGGCACTCCACGAGTGGTTGCACCCTCCGAGTTTGTTTCAGCGGCGGCACCCCACGCGTGCATGCACTCGCTGCACCGAGAAAATCGAGCGTGCACCGAAATGCAGTCCCGTCATGCCTCGCTCAGGCGAGGAGCGGGAGCAGACGACGAGGGTTCGTCTGCTACGATCTGTCATTCGTGCAGCGGAACCGAAAGGAAAACAAGTAGATTTTCTGATAGAAATCGTGTCCCGCGAGCAACGGAATCAAATGCGAGCTTGAATTGTGAACGTCTGCTGTTTAATGAAGGAAGCAATTGACGACCCGTGCTTTATTTGCAGGTTTTAGTCGCTCTGTTGCCGTGCAGACGCTGAAATATACCGGCGTGTAAAGAAATGCTCAGAACAAACGCATCAGCGGCCCCGATATTTTTATCACCATTCGTGTGCGGGTGAAAAATTTAACATTTGTCGACAAAGCTACCCCAGCAGAAACCTGTGACTGCCCAGTAAGCATCCGAGAAAGCTAAACATAGTGACTTTACCCGAGGCTTGGGCAACATCATCATGTTTAACGTTTACCTACTTCAGCTATCTTCCCCCGTCGTATTTTGTTTGAGAAAGCTCTCGTTCTCGACACCCTCACCAAGGCTAAAATCTGATCGACCTGTAACGACGATCGGAATCGAATGTCCCACCAAACGTTTTGCTGGATATTCCAACAGACTAGTTTTAAGCCGGACCCTTTCAGTGGTTCACGCATAATACCATGCTCAAACGGATCAAGCTTCTGCGCGGACAGCATCATCAATTTACTCCAGTATAAACGGTTATGAGAATTGAAAGAACGCATCCAGCTGCTTTGTAGTCAGCAGCAGTGGCGTCACAACGGGGGGGGGGCGGACCGCCCCGGGTGCAGCGCTCAGGCGGGTGTCGCGGCGATACACGCGAGAGCGGGAGTCGCGACGGGCTACCGCCCCGAGTGCCGCTAACCCTCGTGACACCACTGGTCAGCAGGTTGAGGAAATTAACGCCGCCTGTAAATATCTCTATGACAACCGAGTTGCTTGAAGTCATCGCATATATAAAGTACAGGTTGTAGCCGACCAACGTTTATATATAAACGTTGGCAGCGAGTGCACTCTCGCATTCCCACCCATCACGTCGGACAGAAAGACGCTAGTTTCGGTTTTAAGTCGGTACTCTTTCTACAACATAGATGGCGACAGCATCAGTCTTCTGCACTCGGTGCATTTGGCGAGTTCGTTTGAGTCCAGTTCTTCGTGCGACACTCTGCGAGTACGATGCATTCTGGGAGAGAACTCGAACGGTGCCAGTGCGTGTGAAACGAACTCGCTATTAGTAAACACCGGGCTGTGGGGACATCAAGCGCCCCCTATATTTCGATCCCCTGCCCAATAGCTGTTGGCGAAAACAACGGAGAAAACTGAGCTGCATGCGTTAACCTCCTCAACGTCTCAACTCGGGACCAGAAGATGGGGAGATAATTGGCCCCCGAGTTTTGATGATTCGTTTGTTCCCTTGAATGAAGCGTTCATCACGCTTGCACCTGGAACGCTGACCTTGATTTAGGCATGACGGGAAACTGGTCCTTGCAGTGGAACAGGCAGAGGGTATACGATGTGCATTACTATTACGCACTATTAGTTTTGTTACTCTTTTCACTCTTCTTCCAGTACTGACTTCCTAGTTAGTTTGCTCTTGTATCTGCAGTAATTGGCATAACGCCTGAGGTGTTACAAGCGTTAGAGCGCATGCGCAGAATGCATTTTAGGGATGGCCGACAGGCACGAAAAGGCACCAGTGTTACACGCGTAGCACTCGCGCCATTGTCAGTTCTTTCATTCAGGTTTTTTTTGTTCCTTTGTCGTGAGGATTTGGCTATCTTCCGGGAGACTTAAGTGCTTAATAATCGCTTAAATGGGCGCTACTTGGCCACACAGCCGCCGCTCAAGAGAGGAAAGAGACAGGCAGCCATCAGTCCGTGAATGAATTCCGTGCGAGGAACCAATTAATGATGCCCGCAAAGAAATAAAACTCGGGAGTAGCAAAAAAAAAAGGAACATTCGAATTGAAAATGCGCGGAGAAAGGAAACTCTTGCGTCAGAAATAGCCAGTAATTGAAACAAGCAGCGGAGCTTGGGTTTCCGCAGTTCCGGTGAATGATCACCGCTGCGGGTCGATGGCGCAGGTGTCCACGAGATCGTGAATGGACCCCGTCCACGGAAAGCCATTCGCGGGCACGGGATGCGTGTCTCGAACTGCGACCGACCGAGTTCTCTTTGCTGCGTGCTTGGGATTGATGAAAAGAGGCGCACCATCTTGAGAGTTAACGCGCGAGATTTTCTCGCATCGCACTCTTACAGAATTCTTTAATGGGGCACAATAAATCCTCGTTGAGTTCGGTCAAATTCGCTCCGCAAAGTGAAGCTATGTAATGGTTTTGTTCAATCTCGAAATGAAACGAATGTTTGTGAATACTGCAAAAGGTTGGGGCAAAGCTGCACATCATAATTAAACCTAGAAATTAAAAAAAGGAAGACGTGCGGGCTGGTATCAACACAGGTATTATAGCGCGTGAATAAATATACACGTTTCACTTATAACCCGCTTTGTTTTGTGCCTGTTCGAGTTCGCAACTGCATCAGTTATTATCTCCTTGAGGCTACCATGACAATCAAATTAAATAATATTAAACAAGATATCGCCAACATGTGCCCGAATGGCACTTCTGCAAATGCACAATAGAAGCATCGAAATATTTTAATCGATTTTAATCTCTCCTTTCATAACAGAAATTTAGTCAGAAAAGCTTTTCTTTGTTCCGCGATTCTACACATCCTACTACTAATCGTTCCCGTCAACTGTGAACGAAAGAGAAAAGCAAGGACCAGCTCACCTAACTGCGCAGCAAGACGTGCTATTTCCTCCGTTGCTCTTTCCACGGCATTCTTTCCCTGTGCATCGCAGTCGGCTTCCTGGAGGAGGACCTCAATTTCTGCCACTCGATATCCCCAATCAGTCTGATCCAAGTCGACCACAGCCCTGCCGGATGTCTTGTATGACGACCTCCACGTCTGGATGCATGCAAACTCCCGCAGCATCCCCTCGGAGACCAAATCTTTAAGGGTGACCGCTTCACCGACAGGCGATCGTTCTGGAAGTAGTTTTTTGACAATCGTCAAAATGCTGGCTTCCCCGTTTCCTCGCTTGTAACTGGTGACAGCCGAGTCGTTGGACGGAGTATCGTTATGCTTGCGGTACTTGAGTTCCCAGTGGTCGCTCGCGCCACCACGTATTCGAAGCCAGTGGTCATTCAGGGCCAGCACGTTGTCTTGGGTGTCGTAGTAGCGGTCGGTGAACTGCGTTCTCGATCCAAGAACGGCCCCGATGCGGGCGAGGCGATCTTCAATGTCGCAGGAAGCCCGGAACTTGCGCTCGACTTCGCGATGTCCTCTTGAAAGGTTTCGACAGGCCATCGCCTGTGAACGAGAATACATCGTTTCAATTTACAGTCGTTTCATAGACAAAAAAGGTGCTGCCTACACATGCTCATGGGACAAAAATAAACGCCGTCGGTGTAAGTAGCGCTCGTAAAAAACACCTGCTCGAAAACCGGTTTCTAAGCAGCAGTCGCTGCAGCGCCAGTGCCTGGAATGAGGAACTGGAATTCGATGCCTAACCGGCTTTCTTCAGTCGCATTAAGAACAATTTAATCCAGCAAAACACCACTGTGTACTCATATATATATATATATATATATATATATATATATATTTGACACGTGCGAGAAATAGAAAGCTAGAAAATAATGATTCACGAGATAAGATTACGTGGAGACCACATGGCAGCGCAACATATGAAATGAGGTGTCGCGCTGATAATGAATCAATTATCAGGATTAGTGTTTGGTCGGTCATGATAAATATAAGTTCTAAATTAAGATGTTTTGATTCCTTGAGGGATAACCTGCGGACGCTGGGAGCGTTGGGTATATGTTAAACTCGTCAAAGCACACGCTGCCTAAGCTCAGCGGTTATTGGCAACTTTGCTTCTAACTGCGCGTGTAATCAGTAACCGGAAACCATTGAGGCTCTCAGTTATCTATACTCGTTGTCACAACAAAGACAAAAAAAAAAGATTTTGCAATATTTATGCGCTGCGCGAAGTAGTTCTAACAATATTTGGTTGTCGAAGGAAGGAACAATGCTTTTGGTGTTTTTAACGTGTACTACGTCCTGATAAAAAAAAAAAACACTCACAACAACATAGTTAAGCTAAATTGCTCCTGCATCTTAATTCGACGCATGGATGGTGGAATTAGTAATGTTCAGCGAGGAGCCGGACTTTTTTTTACTACCGTTCTTGAGGTGAATGCTAGTACATATGTTTGCTCACTCGCCTACCCGCTCGGTGGATTATTTTGTGTTACGTACGTTCAGTTCGAACTTCAGACTGGTATACATACTTGATTTGGAATGTTTTTCGGCTATATCGGTAGGAGTAAAGCGATAAGGACGGGCCTGTTGTCTCAATACCACCTATATACTGAAGAGAGATAAAACAAGCAGCGTTTGCAGCGTCACGAGGTTTATTTTCAAACAAACAAATAGTGCCACATTAAAAAAAATCAATCAAACACAAAACTAAAAATTAAAAAAAAGATCAAGGCCTTAATTTTCATGAAAGTCAAATATGATACTAACACCAGTAACCCTATATCTCCTTCTCTCATTTCGTTTTCCCCAACTAGACTTTGTAGACGCACCTCTAACGCGAATTGACTACGACCGAAACCTGGTACTGGCAGTAGGCTGTTTGTGCGCGGTGTCAGTTTATTCGCTAGCGACGTGACGAAAAATATCCCAAAACCTTCTCTTTTTTTTTTTCGTTGAAACGGCAATCTTGTTGATTTGAGATCTCTGCTTCAATAAGAATGCTGTCGGTGGCAAAACCACCGTGACTGACTCTCGAAACGGTTATACATGTATTCTATAAAATTTCGTATCCCATCTTGTAGACGCACAAAAAACAAAAACTCCGCACATTTAAAATTGTCTTTTTAAAATTTTGTTTAGAAAATATTGCCGGCCAGTGATTGGCAAGCAGGAGTAAAACAAATAACCAAAACATGCAAGCAAGCACTTATGAAATCTCAGTTTTTATGTGCCTAAGCGTTGTAACACACATATAAAATGTTACAATAAGATAATTCCTATGCTTGTGTAAAAACCATCCAAAACAATGAAGAAGCTCATACACAGTTCCTTGTATGTAAAATATAATTAAATTTAGGGTTAACAATGCTGAATGCTGGGCTAGTTGGTATTGGTCTTGGGTTGCCAAGGGCATGGTAGCGCTTTTTAGACGAAGACAAAGAAAGAAAGACAAGACGATACGAGCGCTCATGTCTGTCTTGTCTTTTCTTTGTCCTCGTCTAAAAAGCGCTGCCATGCTCTCAACAACAAAGATAAACTTAGGGATAACAACCACCAACTCTATCACTAAAAGTATAGAGTGTCCTATTTTGAGATGGAGGTAAAAGGAAGAAAACCTTAAAGCGATTTCTCCCGGGAGAAGATTGGTGCTCTAATGAGTGTTGATTATGGTGCTTCGTATTTTGTGTCACTAACGCATGTAGAGAATTACGTACATCAAGTTGCAAATATTTCTGCAGTACAAGGAATAAACATTTTAATCAGGCAGGGTTCCTGCGCAGCTGTAGTGTTACTATGCCATTTGTTTTCATGAGGAGGAAGGGGAGCCTAACCCCTTAAATATTTCTGATCGCAAGTCCCTGAATCATTTCCCGCTTAAAGGTTTTTCTTTTAGTAATAGGTTCTTAATTTTGGGTTGACATATTCCAGTCTTAGATCTAGCAAAACCTACCGGTTAATCTAATAATGCTTTAATCGCGATTAATATGTTTTCCAGTTAACTGATACATTTTTGACAAACAAAAAATGTAATTAAAATTAAATGCTTTCACCACGTAGACATGGACGAGTACACCTTTATGAAAGGCAAACTGTAGGTTAAATTGTAACCTAAAGCAAACTGTAAGGGCGAGATTTGTAACTCTGTACTAGTACAGAAGCTTGTTACACGTGTTTCAACCACTTCAACGCCGTGCGAGTGTCACTTTAGCGCAGCAGAGACTGTTGTGAACAATCAAGGAGTTCGCTTTTGCCGGAGAGTATCAACGAACCTGTTTGCCTGATCAGTTGATATAACAATCTGTGAAGATGAGTGCCTTTGAACTGTTCTCAACAACAAATTGAGGTTGATCGATCAAAATTATATTTTGCGCCCTTTATCACATATTCAAGAACAGCAAAAAAAAAAAGTAATTTTCACCTTTTAAATGTATTACGCATAGAAATCAACGAGGCCGATTAATCTATAATTAATTGATTAAGCGGTGGCATTTAATTGGGTTAAATCTTTTAATCGACGCCCAGCTTTAAACAAAAGTGTTGTATAAATGCCAAGAATCTGACACTGGATAGCGCTTTCTTTAGTTCGCGTCCAAGTTTACAAAGCCCGGATGAGCAGATATTGATATAACCATACCAAAAATATTTCGAGAAATATTTATTCCTAAATGATTGTTCTTCTATACCTCTGGCATACATGAACCACAAATATTGTAGATTAATTAAAATGTGAGTTTTTCGTTGGTTACCCAGGAGAAATATATATATTTTTTAAATGTAATCTTTACGTTTGACTTTTTTTTTTTCAGAATTTCCTCAAAACTTTTGGCGCTTCCTGTCCAACTCTGAAGGATGTCTGGACTCTGGAACAACTAGAATTAGTAGCATTGCATCTACCAATTTTAAAAATATTGCAAATCAATTCAATGTTAGTCTCCATAAAGCTCTCACTACACCGGATCCTCTTTCTGTTCAGATTGTGAATTGTATGTCCTCGTCTCCTTATGCTACAATGCCTGATGTGGTATAAAGTTGTCAGCGTATATTTTCCTCTAGTGTTGAATATTAAGGTCAAGAAATCGTGCGGTGCCGCTGCTTTACACAATGCTTTTCTTCGTCGCTACCCCGAAATTATTTCCAAGTATCTTAGCATGCTCTTCAATGCTCACTCTACCAGATCTCCTTCCCGAAATATTGGTTAACGTCTAGAGTAGTCCCAGTGTTAAAATCAAATGACGAACTAGAGGCTGGTAATTATTTAGACATACTGCTTGGCTCTCGGTTGAGAGCTGCGACAGGTGTGGGTGACTGACAAGACGTAGGAGACGCAAAAACACACTGGGATATAAAATTACAGGGATGAGGTACAATGGAAACGCAGAAGCAGGAAATTACAAATAATTTCTTTAATAAGCGCGTGTTGCAAGTTGCTCGAGCACGTTATTGTTGACCATGTAATCTGCCACCATAAGTCGATCAACTTTTTGGACAAAAATCAACATGAATTTTGTAGAAATGTTTCTACACGACTTCGCCGCCGCGATTTGAACAAGTCGACGTAATGTTTTTTTAGATATGTAAAAAGCGTTTGAACGCGTGCCTCATGGTTTGCTTGTTGATCGGTGGAAAGAAGTGAGAGTTCCTGATAATCTTGTTCACTGGATACAGGCCTATCTACTGAACGGCACACGGTTTGTAGAATGTGAAAGGCTCCATGTATGATAACCTACATGTTCTGTCGGGTGTACCTGGGCTCTGTGATTGCACCATTGCTTTCTTTGAGTTATATAAACATTTGCCAAAAACATTGATGATTGCATTACCGTAAAATTGTTTGCAGATGAATAATTTATTCTGCTATCAGAGATGCTTCCTGCCAGACTTTATTAAATGTAAATCCTTGTAACTTCTCAGACTGATGCAAGCTCCAGACGATGAAAATTAACTTTTCTACAACAGTCTTTATGACACTAACAACAAAGCAACCTTACATTTATCATATTGCCAATCAGTGCATTTGGGGAGTTTCATCTGTGAAATACCTAAGTCAAATGATTAAAAATAACCTTAAATGGTTATTTTGCAACAACCAATAATGGTTATTGCACAGCACGGGCGTATGCACTAAACCGCAAAGAGAGCTTTGGTTTTTGCGTAGAAAATTAAGGAGCGTCCTTCGAATGCAAAGCCCAAAGCACATAGCTCTCTTGTTCAACCAGTTCTAAAGTACGCCTCAATTGTGTGGGATCCCTAATTTACCAAAGACATTGCGGAGGTGGAACGGATCCAACATATTGCTGCTAAGTTCATCTCATCAAATTATTGCTGTTCATCGTCAGTAGCCAATTCTTAAAGCAGCTGGAACTGGTGCCGCTCTACCTTCGCCGGCCGATCGAAAGGCTGAATTTCCTTTAGTTACTGTGTCACAATATATCTGGCCTACCAATTGATACTTACCTGTTCTAGAAAACCGCAACAAAACAATATTAAATCACTACAAATTATGCGCCCATACTTTGCCAGAACTATGCTATTTCAAAAATCGTTTTTGTTCTCTTACACTATTGAACAGTGAAACTGCTTGCCTCCATTGCTTGTTGAATTTCTAAATGTTAACACACTTGAAAGCCTCGTGTTATTACACCTGTAATAATTCTCCCCTGCTTGGGCAGCCTTGCCGCCTGCAGTATTTGTAAATAAATAAATATGTCAGTAAGTAAAGCAAATGAGTGAGTGGAGTGGAGTGTAGGGGAGTGGAGTGGAGGGGAGGGTGGGAGTGGAGTGGAGTGGAGTGAGTGGAGTCAGGGAGTGGAGCTGAGTGGAGCGAGTGGAGTGGAGTGGAGTGAGTGTGGAGTGAGTGGAGTGAGAGTGTGGAGTGAATTGAGTGGAATAAGTGATTGGAGTAGAGTGGAGTGACTGGAGTGGAGCTGACGTCAAGTGACTCAAATAAAAAAAACATGCATATTTACAATAATACTGTTATCTCTTCTGGTGAAGGCTCAGCAACCGTTGCATTCATTTTCGCGCACGAAATCGTGACTCCCAGAGAACGTAAGAACGCAGTGTTATGGCCTTTATTTTAACAATGTACACACACTTGCAGGATTGCGCTGATGAGGCCTCAAAACCAAAACTCTCGTCGCGTGATTCGTGACTGCGGCCGCTACTACCCCACCTTATTGTCACACCACTTCTGCAAAAAGTCACTGTAAAATTGCCAGTAAACACACAAAAATGACACCGATACAATTATCTTGTAGAATATCACTCAATTTAGTACCAATGGTGTCAATATGCATTTTGAAAAAAGAAAGAAAAAACCTAAAATCATTTTTTGCCCGGAAAAACGAAATATCAACTTTTAGGTGTGGTTGCAATGTATTTTTGCCGAATCTTTGCCGAATCTTTAGAAAAGTTCGGCGAAAATTTGGCTTGGCCAAATCCTAAGATGCGGCTTCGAATTTTCGATTTGGCAACA
This sequence comes from Ixodes ricinus, assembly GCA_037355805.1. Taxonomy (NCBI): domain Eukaryota; kingdom Metazoa; phylum Arthropoda; class Arachnida; order Ixodida; family Ixodidae; genus Ixodes; species Ixodes ricinus. Next base: position 94,330 of record JAZHYW010007427.1, read on the forward strand.
GTTTGTCCCACCACTAGTATTTGCTAGGTAAGAGCTAGTAACCGTTTGTCACATCTGTTAGTAGGTGCCAAGTAACCGTATGTAATAACGGTCAAGCTAGTAGTGGTTACTAGGTCAAGAAGCTAGTGACTGAGACGGTCTGCGCCGAGAAGTCGCTGTCCGTCTAGCCTCAAAGTAAAACCCGTGTATTTTATTACCTCTAACTAGTAACTCGCGATACATCTCGAAAGAAGACCGGAAACGCAACGAGTCACGTGATTTCCGGTAAAACATAAAAGCCATGTGGTTATGCCACTTGCCACCAGATGGCAGGTGCAACGTAAATTAAAAGTTAAGAAGTTAAGAAGTTAAGAAGAAAGTTAAGGCCACAGAAAGAGATCGGTGGCTAGAGGGAACGCAGACAAAGACGGCTCTGGAAAGCTATAGATTAAACAAAACAGTTATTGCCAAAGAAAGCATATATGACAATACTAGGGGAGGCTCATTGTTGTTTCAGGCAAGGACAGGTGTTTTGCGAACCAGAACATACAGAGCGAAGTACCAGGAAATGGATACAGTGTGCGCTGCTTGTGGAGAGGAGGACGAGATAGCTGAGCCCTTGATACTCTACTGTAAAGGGCTTCACCCTATGCCCACCGAAGACAACATAGATTTAATAAAGTCATTGGGTTTTAGAGACAGCGAAGGAAAAGTGGATTTCTAGACAGTAGAGATTACCAAGCAAAGATTGAGTGAATGGTGGCAGAAAGCGAGAGAAAACTAGGTGTTTTCTTATTAACTGATGGCAAGGGGGTTTTATAGCCTCACTTTCTTTTAAGTGCGGAATAAATATAGTTTTCACATTTAAATATTCTAAGCTTAAATGGTAAAACAAAATGGCTAGGTGGCGTAAGCTACCGCCCGATCTAACGGACTCAGCCGGATTCATCCATCCATCCATCCAAAACTGGAAATGTGTAATCGAGGTGGCGCCAGTCACCGTCCAATTAAAAGTACACACAAAAATAAACCGATTATATAAAGTTTATTTCAACACTTCAGCATTTGCAAGTCAATACACATCTTGCACATAAAGATTTTCAGCACACAATTGATACAATGCATTCAACACTTATCACATATAAATACGACGAACACACGTGACACCCATAGTAACCCTGAAACGTAGGAACAATAAAAAAAAAACGGACAGAAGAACGAAGTCTCTATTATGAATGTCTGTCCGTTTTTCATTGTTCCTACGTCTCGGGGTTACTATGAATGTCATTCACCAGCTCGTCTGCGTTTTTTTACCTTTCTTCACACGTGGCACGCTTACTCTAATCACTCTAATCACTAACTCCCTTCCCTGCCAATGAGCGTTTTAAACTGACCATTTGAGTGCGCCAACTTGTCGTCGCGTATCACCACGTCAGTGAATAATGTTGCAAATATAGTGCTCTTTTCGCACCAATATCCTTCCTCAAGAAAGTTTTCAAATGATTCAACGCTTCTATCTCTTATTAGAAAACTAAGTTAAACATGGAAATTATTTGCTGCGGTCGATAAAACAACCTCCCCCACCGGTCTTAGCATCCATGTCTTCGCTTCCCCGCATAACAGGCGCGAACCAGATTTCTGGTCCCTTGCGTCAATCGAGAAATAAAACGAATGCGGTCGCCGTCGGCGAGAGGTTGTTTTATCGTCGTCACCCGCGGCGAACGAAGGCTGTAATTGACGGTGAGTACGACGGCAGCTGCACTTCTTCCGCGCGTTGCGCAACAGAAATGCATGCGAAATTAATACCGCATGCAGCTCGCATCTTAATTTGTGTGTAGTTCACTGACGAATGCTCGTGTTTCTGGTGAAGTTATAAACAAATACTCGCAGAATGCCAAAACAATTTTTTTTCATTAGTTCTAAATCTAGATAGACTATTTACGACGCACATCAACGGTCGTGACAGTGCACTGACACGACCGAAGACAGCTCGATCAGAATCATTCAACCACCGAGAACACGCAGACCGTGAAGAAGACGTTTTCAGTGTCAACTGTCAAGTAGGAGCAAAGCAGCGAAGCTTCTTGAACGGCGAAACCCAATCCGGTGACGAGCGGAGCAGTCCACGCACGAACACACTCGCACCGTCGAGCGCACGAACGTTAACTATGCACTCCAACACGGGAACACGAGAAAAGCACGAGACACAAGGCAAAAACGGCAAGTTCGGATCGCAGAAATGAGCCTCTCGCAAACTCCGACTGGTCCCAACCAACGAGCTTGAGTCTTACCCTAGAGCGGTAAACCGGAACCCTCTGCCTGCAGTGGAAATGGAACCTCCCGGGTTGCCGCCATCTTGCCTGTTTGCCACATTAGTGATCACGTGACGTTAATATGGCTGCGCCCAGGGGTGGGCCAGATTAGGTTGGCCAGATCACGGTCAGCAGATGGGCACTTGTGGGATGCGTCCCAAACTTACTCGAATGGATACGAGTTATTCCGGCGGATCAAGTCACGTGACGAGAAAGATACAGCAATGCTGGACGAACGCAACGGGTACGAGGCCTTTACCAAGGAGTGAGATAGAAGCTGCGTTCGATTTACTTGCACCTCGTGCACCGGTGCAGAAAAGTGTAGGGCAGTCTAGTTCCGGTATGTGTATTGAGATACGACCGGAAGTACACCGCCCTACACTTTTCTGCACCGGTGCAGGAGGTACAAGCAAATTGAACGCAGCTTCTATCTCACTCCTGGGTGAAGGTCTTGTACCCTTTGCGTTCGATAACCTACCCGCGTCCAGCATTGCTGTATCTGTCTTGTCACGTGACTTGATCCGCCGGAGTAACTCGGATCCATTCGTGTAAGATTGGAACGCAGCCCCAGAGTGCCCATCTGCTGACCGTGATCTGGCCAACCTAATCTGGCCCACCTTTGGGCGAAACCATCTTAACGTCACGTGATCACAAATGGGAACACAGGTAAGATGTCGGCAACCGGGGAGGGGGGGGGGTGTGTGCTATTTTTGGCCGCTGGTTTACCGCTCTAAATTTACTCAAGCTCGTTGGTCCCAACCTGCTTGTCATATAATGTTGCCAAGCGTCTCTTGTGAAAGAGAAACATATATTTTAAAGAATACAAGAACAAAAACAAAAAATCATTTCTTGTCTTTAGAAACATTTTTAGCACGTGCTGCGTGGCTATTTTCATCCCTGTTAAAACCAAAATGAAAATATAAACACTCCCAAAAGTGCAAACGAGAAGGAAAGTCAGAGAAGCCGCATGTTCATTGCATCAGCAATGACTGCTGCTCTCGCGGCAGCGCTGGTATGGTGCCTGTAACGCGCCTCCGACTGGTGTTTTTGCCGCGTCCAAATAAGTGGTCCCTCGATTTCCACCTGATGATGTCATAGAAGTATCATGCTGTCGCCGGTCGCCACCCTGGCGGTGTTCCAGCAGCTGTAGTGTAGTAGCAGACGCCTGTTCTGCTGCAGGTCGCCCTCCATTGTGACAGTCCATGGCAGCTTCGGCATCCGGAAGTTGGGACGCCTGAGACGCCGTGACGACAGCGACACCCGCGTTCGCTTCTGCTTTTCACCAGAATTTCTACGACCAACCGCCAGGAAGGCGACATGCAACAGCATGACACTCTGGCTTCTGTGACGTCATTTGTTGCTACTTCGGGACCACTTTCCATGTATGGGCGGGATAGGATGCTGAACACACCAGTCGGAGAGGCGCTCCAGGCACCATAGCGCTGGTATGGTGCCTGGAGCGCAACCTACCGGCGCTCTTTGCTTCCACGAATCCTCCTACACGCAGACGTCTAAGGCCAACTACAGGCATCACTGAACTTCCTCAAAGAACTACAGTTACAACAAAAGACCAGGTTACCAGACATTAAACGCACTCTTGTAGCTCGAACATTGGTCACTTAAATGATACACAAAAATTAACCTTTCGTCCCTTTCCCTTTCTGCCCCACCTTCAAACTGAACAACGAATCCGACCTTCACGAAGAAGGACTGGTAGTTTTCAAGACTGATCTTCCAAAAGCCTTACCCACTTCTTTACTTGATCGTCTTGCGGACAGCAACATCAAGAAGCAGCGGTTGTTAAGTTCAAATAAGGGACTTGGTTAGATTAAAACGTGAGTTTGTTGTAAAACGCTCGTGCAATGTCGGATCACCCTTTAACAAAGAATAATAAAATTAACCCCGTTCCTCCTTCTTGGATCAGAGTACATTGGCTCGTTTGAATCGCCCACCAATAACAGTAATATGGTAAAAGCTGTAATTTTTAAAGAAAAATATATCAACAAATTGAACCTTGCTTCCGGTTGTTTTCTTCTTCGTTTGTCCCTCCATCACGAAAATCAACTTCGTATGTAGTCATTTAATGCGATATATATTAAAAAAAAACTTCGTTTGATTCAACAAAGTATAGGAATTATAGAAATACGAAAGTAACGTATATGCAACGATACGCTTCATTTCTTAAACCGTAACGGGAACGAGCTGCTTTCTCACAGATGCAACTTGTAACGGGATCGCGTTCCAAAAATTAGAAGGAACGAGGAAAGAGCTTTCGTTCCTCTCTTTGAGGAACGCGTAAAACACTGACCCAAGTACAAAGCACACCTAGTTTGTCAAGAAATGTGTAGATTATTTGTCTTCTACGCTGTTCCTCGTTCTCAATGGGAGTCTCAGTAAGGTTCAAAGCAACTAACTTCGAAAACCGAGAGCAGTTCTATAGGTCTGATATTTTCGCCATTCTGTTGCAGCATAGTACTCCGAGAGAGGTGACGAAGTTCTCCAGCAGGTCAATCTGATGGAACTTCGCTTCGGGGTTCTCCAGAGTTCCGCCTACTTTAGGACAACTTGCAAGCATATTATTTACTGAACATTTTGTTCGTGACAGTTTGCTGATCATGAAATTCAATTATATCACTATGGATGATTGTCTGACCTTCAATTACCTACTTTTTGAGGCATTTCCTGAATTGCAGGGCATGTATTAGGCCCAACGTCACCGCACAAAAGCGATCCACGTACAAGGGAGCAGCTTCAGACACACTCCTTAAAACACCGTCAGCACGGCATAGTCCCAGGGTATAATCTTTCGTTACTTACAAAAGACGATATGCAGCGATGTGCGATTGGAGCGAAAACATCACTTCTTCATTAGACACATCCGTTTGAGGTTTCGCCGTGCTTACTGAAGGAAAACGTATGTTGAATGTGTTTTGTAGTCGTTGCTCCCAATGACGTCACAAGTCATCTAGTGCAAAGTTCCGTGAAGCAATGGGCCACCGTTGTAGACACGGTGCTTGAAAGAGCACTGGCACTGACAATTCGTTGACAATTGATCTTAACGATGTTTATATTTGCTGTCCAGTCGGTGGAATCGTTACCTTCTCTTTTAGCTCAGGCACTTCCGTTGCGCTTTGAAAAATAAAATACGAAAAATCACGGAGGGAAAAAATTCAGTCAGACAAACAACCCTCGTATTAAAATTTCAAAAAAACCTTTTCGTTTTTTTTTTCTTCTTCTTTTTAGAACAGACGCAAGTGTTGGAATTTACCGCCTTCTGGAGGCCGAGAATCAGCCGGACCGTCTACGACCCTAAAGCCATTAATCACGCTCTCGGGACACTCAACCCGTAAAAACCACCATTTTGTCCTACTTTGCATGTCTTCCCGATTCCATTATCCAGGCAGACTTCACCCGTGTGTTAATGGTGTTGTCCGTGAATGTTTCGTGGCGCTCGTTGGTTCACGACGCGCGCGTGTTGTGTGTATGTGTCTGCTGGGATCATCGATAACCTCTCAATCAAATGCGCGCGTCGGAAGGCTGCCAGCTACTCCTCTTATCCCTGGGACAGAAAGTTGATCCATCACAGAGATGCTTTAGTGCGGGAGCCCCATCTCTTGACCTCTCTCTTTGGTTAACCCTTTCCTTTTCCTCTGACCAGCGGATTCAAAAGTATCTGTGGGATATGATAGCTCGTTCCTTGCGCCCGGCTGACACCCTTTCCGTTTTTTTTTTTATTATTTTCGTCACCAATAGTTTCCAATAAAACTGAAGTTGATAAACTTTGCCTCGAGGTTTTCCAGCTGCTTTATTTTCTTGTATCTTTCCCCTCGCTCTTCCACTTGGCGTAGAGCAGCGGAAGGAGATCTCTATCTTCTTTATGATGCTTTCTCACTCTCGTTCTATTTTCTATGTACAGCTACTTCACCCGGTTTTCGCGATACGCTCTCTGGCCGTGCGTATGCGCCGCGCATATGCGGAGGCGCCGCGCGGAGGACGTCCGCATACGCACGACGTCCGCATACGCAGGCGCCGTGCGTATGCGAACGTCGTCTCGACGTCGTTCTAGAGGTCGTCCTAGAGGTCGTCCTGAGATCGCCCAAGGGGGCGTCGTAGAGGTCGTTCTAGACGTCATTCTCTGGACGTCGTCCTTGAGATCGCCCTAGAGGTCGTCCTAGAGGTTGTTCTAGACGTCGTCTCTGCGTCAGCCTCTAGGACGTCGTCCTTGAGATCGCCCTAGATGGTCGTCCCAGAGGTCGTTCCAGACGTCGTGTCTGACTTTGTCCTAGACGTCGTTCTTGAGGCCATCCTAGAGGTCGTTAGTGAGATCGCCCAGAGGTCGTCCTAGACGTCGTCTTTGACGTCGTCCTCTAGGACGTCGTTCTAGCAGGCAGATAAATCAGCGCGGCGCATACACGGAGCGACAGTACGCACATATTACCATTTGAGCCCAAACTAGAAGCAATTATCGGCTTGAGTTGAGCTATACTCCCTTCACACCTAAGCTGAAGACTGCAGAGGAAGCTACGTCCTTGTTGGACCAGTCATACGCCTCTCCTTCTCCACATCATCACGTTCCCGGCCAGACCCACGCGCGGAGAGCGGGGTCAGGTGATGAGAGGGAGGCGCCTGATTGGTCCGGTGGGCGCGTAGCTTCCACCGTAGTCTCAGCTTAAGAGTGAACGGAGTATAGTTGGTACATAGTCAATGATGGTGGTGAAACAGCTTGAACATTAAAGGATTACAAAGAGACAGAAGACTAAACGATTACACAGAGACGAAGCAATCACACAATTTCGAAGTGGCGCGCTGCAGTCGCGTTGACGTCAATGATTGCGTCATAAATCATTAATAAAGCAAAGTGTTTGCTCAAAATTTGCGTCCTCGTATTCACAGTAAGCTGCGTCGTGAGCCTCATGACGAATGCTATCGTAATTCATAGACAACCAACAATAGTGGTTTCTGCAGCCAATTTTCGTCACATTATTCGCTCCATGGAGTTCAGACTTCAGCGGATCTGCTGATTTAATCATTCACTAAAACGCGTCAAGTTTCACCGATGGTGTCCCGACAAATGTTTGCCTTAATTTGATTAAGAGTTTGGAATCGATCTCCCCAACAATGAAAAACCGAAATTCGTTTCCCCTTCGAACGTTTCTGACCGTATTCACGACTCCTGAAACTAACTTTCGAAATAGTTTGCTGTCCACTCCACTCTCTGCACACTACACTACTCCTTGCTTTGCATCTTTTTTTTTTCGTAATTTTTCAGTACAAATTAGTCATTTGTGGTCACTACCAAAGGCCCAATGTATGTGGAGCCTCGTACAAGAAATGCGATTAACTCCCATGAGTGAAACATTCTTAGATGTATCAATTGCTCATGTTTTCGTTTTCGTATCTACAAAATCATAGGATGTTTTTTAACCAGCTCGCTTTTCACGGGTAGCCAGTGCAACTGGAGTAGGAGCTAAAACATTAGTGAACCAGGCACCACTGTGGCACGAACAATGACAGAGTTGGGACACGGTATTTATATACGTCATTTGTGCCACAGTGATTATGGCTTGCACCTGCTGGCTTGCGTTCTAACCATTTCTTCAATGAAACCTCTTTTTTTTATTTTTTTGTCAAACGAGGAATTGAGTGACGAATGCCTGGATACGTAACATTATAGATTCGCAACAAGCCATTATTCCTTTCTACTTCTTCCACGCGTAAATTTGGTTTTCCAGAATAGCGTGATAAGGTCAGAGATATAAACCGACAAAGTTTGGTATGCTTTTAACACGAAATTATTATAATGTCGTGTTATATTTTTCGTGTATTTGTTTTCAATTTCACAGACTGGTTTAATAATGATTTAGTTATTCGTTCTGGCTGCTCCATGTTACGTGTAATTTTGGCTAATTGATTATGAGCCTTTCTACGAGTTCTATACACTCCTGGCTTGTCAAATTATAACGCAAATATTTTTTTGTTATTCAAAACTTTTGTTTTATGACTAATGTTTTTCTTTAGATTTTTCTCTACAGACAACCTGTTTAGAAAATACTTAAGCGATAAAGAAGTTAAACAACAACCTCTCGACACTAATTATGAAAACAGGCATTGAAGTTTAATATAGCAAACCGGGGTTTCTGCAGTGATACAGTACCGGGAGCAGGGACCGCCTCTCGGGGAAGATCACGAATGTTACCAGTGAATCGATGAGCGTTATGCCCACGCGAGAACGATTAAGCGGTCGATGGATTGAGCGCAAACTTCTTACTCGTCGATGAAGCGATGTCAGGGCCGAGAATTAATGAGAGGCGCCGGGCTCATCCAACTTCAATTTACCTGCAGGCACACGGGGCGAAACAGTTTCAATTTATACTCCGTACAAACAGCTACACTGTACAACTCCCACAATAAAAACGATGGAGGTAAAAAGGAGCGCTCGAGAGTTTGTCTGGCTAATATTTATATATTCATTTTGTTTCTTTCATTTTTTTTTGTCTCATACACGCTAGACGACGTGTACACTTGGGCTGTACAAGCGCCCTCAGTTTTGTGATCAGCCTAAAGATCTTATTAGGAGTCCCCAGCACCATCAGCGCAATTTATAATTTTTGAAACGTCCGAGAGGAACAAAGAGCAATGGCTGCACGCGCCATCATCAGTTATAAGTTGGCTAATGTCTTCTTTGTACGTAATTATCAGACGCGCTCGGAGAAACGCTCCGTACCTCCACTTGATTTCAGAAGGCGCCGATTTTTGCCTCCCTCCGAGTCTGAATTACAAAAGCGCGTTTTCTTTTGTTTTTTTTCTGCTAGAACGGGAGCAAAAATTGGAACAAGTGACAAGCAAAATTGAACCTAGGCCAGTGCTTCAAGAAAACGCAAGAAGAAACATAAAAAAAAAAAAAAGAAACGAGGACAAAGCACTCACTGGTTAGATTATTCCTTCGTTGTCTTTCCACGCTCCCTAATACATATTTTTTCTCTCCTCGGTGCAGCCGTTAATCACCGTGATTTACTTTTTTATACGCGCGTTTCTGAACGCTTGTTTAAGTGCCATCTCTTTTTTTTTTTTATCGTTCGCACCAATGCCCCGTTTGTGTGTTCCTTGGGGTTTGACGCGCGGCTACGAGCCAGAGGGGCACAAAAAGTCTCTATATAAATACTTACGAAGACACGTTGTGGTAAGAACGCCGAAAAAAAACTATCGAGAAAAAAAAAACATAAAAAACTACTACTAAGTCACCCAGCGAATAAGACGAAAGCAAAAAAGTTGAGAACGAAGAACGTGAAAGCAAATGAATACGGAAACACATTTATGCATGCATGGGTGTGTGCCCGCATGCCATAACGCGAGCTCGCGTATAGAGCATAAAAAAAGAACAAATGAAAGAACCAGCCTGTCCAGAAACAATGCGGGCAACAAAGGGCGGGAAAGCGAGGGAAGGTGGGAGGGAGGTAGCGCACCCACACACGAGCATAAAAAAGGAAACTTGGTTAAAAGTACACAGGCACAGAAAACTGACACAAAAACAAAAAAGGCGTGGCGGTGAACACTGGTAAGTGCGCCGATAACGAAACAAATAGAAATGCCATTATGAGGAACCGTCGGTGATTTATGGGGACGAGGGTCGCTCTTAAATGTTTTAGAACGAGCCGTGCTTGCGTCATTTCGCGAAAGTCATTTGCTGCCGAGATGGCGACGACCAGGAGCAGTGCGCCCACTGCCGAGGTTCGCGCGACGCTCCGACTCCTCTTCACCGCCATCCAAAACCAAAACCTTTTTTTTTCTTTTTTTGTCCACTTGGGTTACTTTTGCGCTTAGAGTTATACGCCCGGTCTCGATTGTTTTGGTGACGTTTTCGACGACGTATCGGCGCAATATAACCAAGCTGCTACAAGGGGACGTGTGAAAGTCGCCCGGGCGAAAAGCGGTCCCGCGATTCATGCCTATAAAACGCAGCGTAATCGGTGTGATGGAAGCTGCGCCACCTTGCACTACGGGGCTAAAAAAAAATGGTTATTAAAAATGGTCAGATTGAGCATTTTATCCCAACCTGTAGAGTTATTGTCCAGTCGCAAATGAAAGCACGACCCTTCATATATTTTTTTTTTGTGCCTGCTTTTCGCAAAGATGGCGCTGTTGTTTGAGCCTTCTCTCCTTGGTGGCATTGCAAATCGCAGGCAGGGTGCTACGTTGTCTAAATTGAGCGTTTTCATTTTTTTTTTTTCGTCCACAACCAGAATAAAGAGCTAACAAACCCTATATTCTTTCGTTTTATTCGAGCCATTAGGAATGCAAAGACATTGAGCTTACAGAGGATCGTTGCATTTGCCCAATTTTTTATGCAGTTGTGCGAGATGTTACGTCATCATCCAGGCTACATTAATGTGGACTCGTACTGTATACAGTCAAGGGCGCATTTGAACGAAAAGATGGCTATAATATACCGACAATGGGAAAGTAAAATCGCTCATTGCATCTGCCATGACGCTAGCGGAACAAAAACATGTTCCAGGTAAAACAACGTCTTCAAAAACATCACTATACAGATCGGGCAATGAAAATGTGAAGTTTGGTTCGACGTATAGCGCCATTTTTATGAAGAGTTCTCGCAACTTTGAGACGGCCCGCGGGCGCAATCATTGGACCCGATCTCGTGCCGAACTGTGACGCAGCGCTCGTGCCCGGCCGTTCGGTGACATGGCCTGCCCAAAATTGCCCATTTTGGCCACCAGCCGCGCTTTACTAGCAGCCGACCGAGGCGCCTCCTGTTGACTGCTCTGGGGCTATATGTCCGCTTGCCAGTGCAGAGAGGTATGTGCAGTAAGCTACTCTGAGACCAATATGGGATTACAGTATTGCTTCAACGGGTAAATAAGGTAACAAAAGTGAAATTGAATACCGGTGGAGAAAACATCAGTTTTTCCTGGCCGCAGTCTTACGCGACCCTCATCTCCGACTCGGCGAAGTTAGGTTTCATAAACACCATGCGCAATTATTTATGAGCTGGCTGCTTTCTACCTGGGCATAGTTGTGCATGAATCATGGTTTGGGAAACAAAATCCTGCAACAAAAGTTGAGCTGTGAGTGTACACCAAACCAAAGTATCGCCGTTCCACCTCTGCCATGCACAACTCCACGTGGCGGAGGCAGGACTGTTTGACCTTAGGCACAACGCATACACTATAATAAACAAAACAAAAAAAGACGAAACATTTTGTGCTCAAGAAGGGTTTGAATACTTCATTTAAAAACACGATAAAAACCCCGGATGTATTAAGAATAGCAAGGATATATTTTTGTTTAATGCTTGCGTACTAAAACGCAAAAATAAGCAAATTATTACGCGTGCTCTGTTTATAGTCAAAAGGTGCATTCCAGGGTGGGCAGAACCGTCTCTCTCTTTCTTGCAGTCTGCCTCCATGCCAAGGGTGAGCGATACGATACAATCATTTTCACCTTCATCCTGAAAAACAATTATCTCTTCGAAACCCGCCTTCTCCGCCCGCGGCCCCGAGCGCAGAAATGAATGTCGGATTTCATTGGGCAAGGACAAAATCAGAAAGCACGCACGAGTTATTTTGCATTTTCGAATGTTTACCAGAGTTTAGATTATGTTTACCAGAGTTTAGATTATGTTTACCAGAGTTTAGAAGAAAAAAATGGTAAGAGCGTCTGTGAACGCGTAATTAAACAACGAACAAAAGAACACAAAATGCAGTCGGTTATATATTAAGCCCGGTCATGTTACCGGATAAAGAATGGAACTCGACTGAGGCGGCTCGGATGAATTAGTTTACAAACCCACCGGAGGCGACCTCTCAATTACTAATGACGCCAGCTCCCAAGCGGCCCGCATCATCGCCATCACTACCGCGGCCACAACAATAACAACAACACCCGGGAACAACAACAATCCATCCCGGCTTCTGTCAGCACCTGTTATCTGGTAAACGTTCCTCTCTAAGAGCACTCGCCGCGTCGACTAATAGCTTAAAAAAAACAAAAAAGTGTAGCGACCGCCTTTTGTTGATTGCGCCAACAAAACACGTTGCTATGCAAATGCAGTCACCGTTTATGTCGGCGGCCCCTCTAGAAAGGATCTCGAGGCCCACACAAATCATTCACCGTGCCCGCTTATAGAACGGCGTGAGTGACGCTGTTAGCCTAAACCACATAACAATCGCTTATACAAAAAAACAAAAAAGAAGCAAGCAGCAAATAAGATTGCTATGATGTGGTTGCACCTTTTTTTAGAGGATCAAGCTCGATCCATTACGCCAATTATAAAAAAGAAAAAAGAAAAAAAAGAGAAAAAAACAACGTGACACGAGCGTTGCTGGTTTGTCTCGAAAGGGTTGTGTGCCGGGCGGAAGCCGCAACCCTTCCCCCCTTGCTATTAAAAATTAAAAAAAGAAGGGGAGAGGTAAAGAAATGTGCACGTGACGAAACAAGCGGGGGTTTCTAAACAAGGTCCGGCGGGTTGCCCCGGGGTGGAAAGGAGTCGAGAGGGAGTCGCTGGGAGGGTCCCTCGCACACTCAACCCTTTCCTCAGCCGGTGCATGCGTGTTGAGGTTGCTCGCCCGTGCATCTGTTGGCGGCTTCGACGACCAGCCTTGTTTGCGGCCTCCCCGAAGCGCAGTGTGTAATCGGCCTGGTCGCGATCCGCCCTGGGTGGCAGCCCGGAATGGTTTGATTTAGAGCATGATGATTGCGGTCGCAGCGGTGGCGCGGTGGTCTCTGCTCTGGCTGCTCGGGGCGAGGATTGCGTCTCGCTGAGCCCCCCCCCCCTCGCCCTGTGAGGCTTACCGGATCTCGCGCTCGGGATAAGCCCGAGTGTTTTATTGTGCGTGTGTGCGCGGGTGTGTGTGTGTGTGTGTCCTGCGTGAAACTTTTGTACACTGGGGCCCTAATGGCTGTTTCTGGTGATTAGAATCGCGGGCGCTCCGCGGGTCTTGCGCGTCAATTAATCCGAGCTTACGGGATGAGAACGGAAAGCGGAACGATGTTTTTTTTGTTTGTTTTTTTACTACTAACCAATGTTTTTTTTATTTCTTTGCCGCTTATGTTTTGGAGCTGATGTGCTTGTTTGTTGCACTTCGAGCTTCAGTAGGCCCCCGTCTGAAGAGGACTTTTTTTTGTTGTCTTTTTTCTTTAGGTTTCGTTTGTTTTTTGTTCCCTTTAGTTTGCTAACTCGCGCGTTTCTATGGTTCCATTTGGAGTGAACGGTCATTTATTGAGTTTGAAGGGGTCCCTGTGGCCGTTCCTGTTGTGCTTTTATCGTAAGCACGTGACTGCTGCTCTGGGGTGGCAATGTGAACAGGTTTCTGGGGTAGGTAGAACGTTCTCGGAGTGCGAATTATCACGCGAAAGAAATGCCAACAGAAACAGAAAATTTGCAGGCCTATCTTTTGTTCAAGGTAGTACGGGAACGAGAGGATGCAAGTAAAATTGTAAGTTAGGAAATCAAATTATGGCATTACACGCCTGCTACGAAAATGTTTACTGTGTACTGAACTCCATCTCGCTGAGGTCATACGACAATGTGCGCAGGTCTGCACTGAGTGCTTAACTACAATGTTCTAGCTATATATGACTCTCTGTTTTGTGCATGAATCTCTGTCATTATGTTTGTTGTAATTCAACCCAATCTGAGGCTGCTCTTGGATGCAATATTAACTCAACCGCCTGGCTAGTATTCCAACGAGTGTTTTGAGCTAACTAATTGGACGCCTCCTTTCTTGGCTCGCATTACCTATATGTATGTGCTCTGTGTAGCTCCTCTTCGGTTGAGGCAATTACAGTGCTGTAAGTAGTAAGAACACATGACAATAAGATGACGACTATGAGGCTCTGCTTTTTCCGGCAGGTTCGACACAAGTTTCACGTGTGGTTTATTTCGCCTAGTTTCTTAATGAGAGCAGTTTCCACATCCCTGAGAATAATAAAACAGAGGGTAGACGCCAGGAAGTCACATACTGAACTAAGCAATAGCATTATATTCAATACACTAACAGCCAGTTGCATTTTTGTGAATGAAATCAATGAAATGAAGCCATTAATTGATCTGAGCAGACAGACCTTCAACAAAACAGTTCTATGTTTGAATTTGACGAATTTAGGATTTGACGAATCTAGTCATGGTGTACAGAAAATCGTATGTTACTATTCGTGCTGCTGTACTGTACAGGACGTGTGTGCCCCTTCCCCCCCCACACACACACACACACACGCACCCAAGATACCGATTTTTTTTTATTGCAAGAATAATGCATGCAATACTGAACGCTCATTTTCTGCCCAAATATAGCGCTAGCGATCCGAACCAGATGCCAAAACTTCAGCACGAACCGGTATTTTATTCAAAAGTTATAAGTGATTTTCTGAAAATTTAAATGGGAAAATGGAGGCCGACGGAGAGCTCGAATACATGGAGCTCTATGGCGCCAGTTACCGAAAATGGGCGCAAATGCCCATTTTCTCATTGCAACTTTCAGAAAATCACAAGTTATAACTTTCGGATAAGACAAATGTTAGTGCTGAAGCTTTGGCATCCGGTTCGGACCCCTAGCGCTACATTTGAATGGGGAATGAGCGTTCGGCAATGCGTAATTTATTTTTGCAGCGAAAACAAAATACTACATTTTTGGAGAGTACGTTGTACATTGTCCGTTCACCCTTAAACACCGACGACGAGACTCGAGATTCTGCAAGGCAGAAGATCCTCCTCACCATGGGGAAGGAGAAACAGGCAACGGTGGACAGGGTAGGAGGAGGGAGAGGAGGTAAGCAGGGGTAAAGTGGAAAGCGCGAACTGGTCGTCGGCCTTTAATACGCGAACATGGAAAAAGATATGTCGTTGTTAGAGCCATCCTGCCGTTCGCTACAAAGAAGTTTAGAAAGTATCTTACAGTAGAACACGAACCTACAGAACCAAGACGTGAAAATACCATATCTCTATTTTTACTAGTTGGTTTATGGAAGAGCGATCTTAACTTTCGAAACTCTAATCTCACATTCCATCAAATATATATTTTCACAAAAAGGCTAGATTGTCTAAGAGAAACAATATTTATCTTTATGTATAACATTTCCGATGCCTCTGCTTTGTTTGTTTCCTCTTGGCTGCTCGCCTGACAGTTTTTAAAGCTCCTTCTGCTTATATTCGTCTTGTCCGTTTCTGCCAATAGGACGGGAATAGGCGTAGTTGCTTCCGCCATTGCATGTAGAAATTACAAATTGAGACGCGAGATAAAGGAGTGGCATTGAATTGCTTTTATTTCCACATTATACCATCTGGGAGATCGTGCCTGGCATTTTTGACTAGCTTTGATAAACATTTGCCGCAGGTGATTTTATTATAGTTGAATAAACCGTATAACACTATTAATCGTATATGATGTTTTTGAACGTTACTACTACAAACCTTGTCGATATATTTTAAATAAATTTGAAAGAAACAAAACTGGATAAAGCCAGGAAGCTGTCGGGAGACGCCTACTAATGATATCACTTTACTTTCAGGCCCAATGTTTTAAGTTTTGTACGATGTTTTAGTCAGTGAATGATATTAATAGTATTTGGGTATTGGTAGACGCGACCAATATCAGTTGAGCTCGCTTAATAACCTAGGTTTTGCATGCACAGTGGCTGGCGATATCCAATGAAATGTAGAAATACTTCTCGTAATCTTCTCAAACGTGTTCTCCCGAACAGCGATTCCAAGTACACACAAACAAGAAACGAATCACATCATCGAAGTTCCTTAAACGAAAATGCGGAGCATGGGCCGACTGAAAAATTTGAGTATGAAAACGACACGTTGTAGAACACAGGATTTGTCTTTGACTCATAGAAGCGGCTCGAAGCCTTTCCTAGAAATTCATAAGCTCTCTGCATACATATGTATACGGATAAATTTCCGGGGCCCTGAAATCCTTCGCCCACCACCACCGACTCAACGCTCGGGGCGTCCCACCACCCTCCTTTCTTAGTTGTCTTTTTTATGCCGAAATTTTGCTCGACTGCTCGATTTAATTTCTTTGTTCTTCCGCTCCTTGTTTTAGTGGCGTGCACTGCCAACCAAAAACGTACACGAGAGCGGCGGGATCCTGCGCTCAGTTCATCATTTCACTGATTATAGAGGAAGAACAGTGTGAATCAGAGGATCAAGAGCACCGGGGTAAAACGGGGGAGTGCGGGCCCCCCTCCCGGGTAGGGGGAGGAGCCAAAGCTTCTTCGCCTTGCCAGCACCCGCGCATTCGTCCTGCGTGCTTGTGCGTGTTGTGCTATAGCGTCTTTTGGCGAGAGACGACCCAATAAAGTTTTTTTTCCGCACGAACGCCCGAAGAGCGTAGACTGCTGATACACGCAGCTTCGATCGTGGACGGCTTCTCTTCAAATGCGATCTATAAACGACATAAGCCGATATCTGTTTCGTTTAATTTTCGTATTTTTATTACACCCCTTTCCGTCAGCCCCTCTGTCCCCGCCAGAGGCCAGGCAGTCACCCTCTCTGCGAGGGCGGAATGAAATCTTAATAATAATAGTAATCATAATCGTAATACGTCCCCCCCCCCCCCCCCCCGCCCTCTTCCCGCGAGCCCACCTTCGGAGCTCGCGAAGCTCCCGCGAAGAGAATGAAGTCAGGAGAGCGGGGGACTCCAAATGAGAGAGGAAGGGTGCGGATGAAAAATGACCAAGACATTTTTCAAAGCGGCCTCCGCGCTCTGGCGGCTGCTAACTACACAGCCTGTTTGTGCCCACTCGTTCTGCCTGGCGAGCTCTATGAGAGCTCGTCGTCTCCCGGAGTCATAAATCTATGAGGGTCGTGATCGACTGGCGCGAGACCCTCGGTTGGCCCTCGAAATTAAAGGGTGCTGCGTGGCAACCGGAGGGCTCACAAAAGGGCGCGGGCAGGGTGCTACATTGTTTCACACACCCCTTTATTTGAGGGAGCCCTCGCGGACACACTTTTTTTTTCTTCTTTAAATGGAGGCGCCCCCGGGATCGTGATATATGCCCGACGTGTGTGATGAGTCGCGTATAGTTCTCGGCTGCCGGGTGGGGCTGGATGCGCCCGTGTGAGCATGGAGCGACTAATCGGATTTGTACCTCTGCAGCGCGGATGAGCGCAGTCGTGGAGTGTCGACGCGGGTTCGGGTCGCCGGGGCCCGGAGAGGTGTCGCCAGGACGCCGGGGCGTGGGCTACGGCTCGCCGCTGCGGGTCTCCGAAGGTGCACGTTCGCAGGAGGGGATTGAGACGGCGCGGCGGCTGCCGGTTCTCTGCGGCGGCACAGCGACCGACGGGCGAGAACCGACCGGAGCAGGATCGCACGCGGTGTGCTACGTCTAAGGAGTGTCAACAGAGATCGCCGCGTTCTCGGAAGTCGTAGGGCTGGGACGTTGCCCCGCGAGACCAACGGCCGCCGGAGTAGACGCCGGAAAGACTGCGAGCCGGTGGCACGCGGGAATGGGGTTGTGTCGACTTTTGTGGGCTTCTGTTTTCTGATCTGTTTGCATTGTTTAACCAAATAATAATCAGATAAAAACAAAAACAAAAAACCTTTGAATTTAGGGCTTCCGGACAACATAAAAAGCTAATAAAGGTCCATTCAAGCAGCTTGACTACGCTTGACTACGTAACGACGAGATACGACAGCGTGTCACCGGTATACCCGTGATTTAGCGTGGCAATCAATTCAAGGAGCAGCTTTGAACTCGACATACAAAGTATTCACACCTGTTTTGCCTGTTTCCGGTCGTGTCGCAACGTAATGAAGTCAAACGCTGCTTTGTAAATGAACTTTAAAGGACTACTCAGACAGGAGCGTTTGTTTATACATTGTCTTCCTTCACAGTTTATACGATTTCGAGTCATCGGGACATCCCGTACTTCTTGAATTAGTTGCCATGCTTCGTATGGAACACAGATATCTCGATGACTCGCAGTCGTAACTCGACGTAAGTATCCCGTGACATAACACAACGTAAGCCAACAGTACTATGTGTACAGGCGTTAAGTTCCGGCAATCTAGTCGAACGCTACAGTGTAAATATCCTTTAAGATAGAAACAGGTAGACAAGTAGCGTTGACGAATGGGCTAGTCGACAAGCTATAGTTTGAGGTGGCGCCCTTCTGGGCTATACCCTGCGTCCTAAGATTTTACGAAAAGCTGCCTAGAAACGAGGCAGTGGTAATCATAGATACCATCAATACAGCACTACTTACGATAAAAAAAAAAGTTACGGTAAGTGTATTTTAAAAAAAAATTACCATACACATTGACATACCAGGAAGATAAGAAATAAATGTTCTTTCCTTCTTTTTTTTTTTTTTGTTGAAAATATGACCACGAAAAGGTTAACATGATATCTCAGGACAATCGAGGAAAACACGTATAATTACGCGCACAATGCAGCGGGAAAAAAAGGGGACAAAAAAAATTGAAACTTGAAAATTATCGGGAAACGCCGGTTTTTGCTGTCGTGCTCGTTCGACGCCGTAAATGTCTATCTATCCCGTGAGGAATTAATATTACGACAGACGCACGAGGAGGATTCCACACTTCGAGCACTGCGGACTTGTGCAACCTGCGGGCCCAATCGTTAGCACCGAGAGGGCCGGAGCTTTCGCCGTAGATCACAATTTACGCTTTTGGAATGACTCTCCTCGCTATTGTCGTTTTATTCCTCGTCGGCGACAGCATTCAGCGAGGCGCGCATATACATGCTTCGTAATGGCGACTAGCGGAAGCGCATTCGCCCATTACAGCCTTTACCGTAATTTCCCTTTTCTTTGCCCCTTTCTTTTTTAAACGTTTCCGGTGTTGTTCAGTGTAGTCACGCAGTACGAAGTGCGTATATGAGTGGCGGGCATGTGTTTCAGCCCCGAGGTCTCGACTGGCGCGAGCAACAATCGGGATGCGTGCGTTTAACGGTTCCCCCGGGCGCCAGCTCCATGTGGCTCACCAAGCCCCGGTTCGCGCCCGTGGCCCTGCCTGAGCTCTGACCTGCGGGTTTAAAAGCGCCCAGGGATCACACATCACGGTTGTTAGCGTTTCGGAGAGGCGCCTTTTCTAATGGGTCTTCTATTCGAACTTGCCAACAACCCCCCCCCCCCCCCACACACACACACACATTTTTTTTTTTGCCCTTACGAGTCTCAACGTGGAAACGGGGTTAAAGAGTTTATGGTTTCGGAGCGCACAGAGTACACGAGGCTGGAGAGAAGAACCGGGAACAAATAAATGTATGGGCACAGAGCGAGGGACGTGGCTACGGCGCTCGGCGAATATTGAGAGGTCGCGCGAGTGGGTCCGTGAAAAGCCCGCCATTAAATATACTGCTCCGCCGTTTGTTCTGCTTTATCGGAGGAGACCGACATAGTCACTCGCGAAGCGATTCCCGAAAATGACGCTCACAGTTAACGGCTCTAGTTGAGCAGCTGGCACTCAAACCCGCCCGCCGGTGCTGTGGGACAACCGTGACCGCGTTCTAGATCTCCTCCACCGGCCGTAAATAGAGAAAGAAAAAGCGCGCTTTCTTTCCAACCGCCGACGTCTTGTCTTCTCGAGTCGCTCTTCCAGTTGGGACTTCGAAGTCACCGAAATTCGTTGACACCGAAATCGTGTGCGGACATTTTTTTTTTAATTCGCACGTGATTGCGTCGTTTAATAAATAAAGATTCGCACTAAACAAAAAGAAAAAGAATATGATTTGCATTTAACTGTCACATTTAGCGTCATAAAATAGTTACCGAATCTTGATTGGAACCCAAACGAGCGCAACTTGGAGTGAAACACGATGACGCGAAGACACTAAACAAGTCTGCGCGACATTCTCAATATTTTGTGGCTTAGGCCTTCAAAGGAGGTACTAGTGATACTCGCCGTGTCACGTGTCAGGGTCAATTATCTAGGTGAATATAACCTTCATTATTCTTGTTTGGTCTCATTCAATTTCTCTTTAATTGGATCATTACCGAAGCAAGGGTTGCCGTTGATTGTTTTGAAGTGAGCAGTGACAGCACTGTTTACTCGACGTCGCCAGATTATGGCAACGTTAGACGTCGAAGTACTGAGACCGTTTAATCTATGTCCCAGTCGAAGCCATCGGAGGTCCGAGGTGCAAGCGTTACACCGTTTGTCTAACTTGGAGTTTGGCGCCTTACGACCATCGCTTCAGGCTCACGGCTCCGAAGCCTGTCGAGGCCGGCCTGTCGCTATTTCCGTGATCTAAGCGAGCGGTCCTTTCGCGAGGAAAATGTCTCGTTATGCTCCATGAAGAAATAAGAAGAAGAAAAAAAAACGGGGGGGGGGGCAGACAGGGAGAGACAATAGCTGGCGTCGGACAAAACACGAAGCAAAGGCCCGTAGGAGATGGTGGAAGGGCGAGACCGGCACTGCGAAGAAATCGGAAAAGGGGGGGGGGGGGAGTAGGGGGAGGGAAGAGGGCGCATTGTGTTCTTTATTAATAAAGAATTGGGCCCGGCAGCCTGTCGGACGGCTTGGAAGGTAACGAACTGGAAGTAAGCGTCCAGTTTGAATTATTAATTGAGCCCTCGGCCGCCCCTGGCGTTTTGCATACATTTTCCGGTCCCGCGAGTATGGCTCGCGCCCTCCTTGGGCTCCCGGCAAAATTAATTCACTGTCGAGGAACTCATTGGTGACAGGCAACGCTTTGGCTGCGCCACCGAGCGCCTGTTTTCCGGCCGAGAGCCCGCGGAGACTGACAGCTCTGCAGTGTCGCGTCGACGAAAGCAGGGCACCCGATGAGGCTCTGCGGGACCGTGGTTGGGACAGCCTGCGTTCGCGCGCTGAAAGAGGGGGTGTTCTCTACTGCTTCGCTTGTGCCATGGGACGCGAGAAGCGTCCCATGGATGTACGCACTGTTCATAAACAGAGCAGATGAGGTTAGGACAGTGGGCTTTAGAGCCCCTCTTTGGAATCTGCTTCCAGGGCAGAGGATATCAAACATGATAAATGCTACCTGAGGCTCTGGCCCCGCGCCCGTAGCCTTTGCTCTGCTCCAAGTTGAGCCAGAATGGACCACTGCTCCGCTCTTCGCTGATGCACGTGGGATGGTTGAATCTCGCGGCCAGTGGTTTATGCCTCTCTGCACTCCGTTTTATTATGAGTGCGAGCGAATCTGATGTTATACTTTGTTTCAGCTTGGGTCCAGACGCAGCCGATGCTACAAGCGCGAGCTCCGGGCTTCCAGCGTCCCTGCCAAGCACGCGCGCTCGTGCAGTACAGGCACTGTTCAGGGCCACACGCTCGTGCTTGTAGCATCGGCTGCGTCTGGACCCAAGCTGAAACGAAGTATAGAAGCACAAGGATGTTGCATGAAACCACGCTTTCACATCACGAGAGGACGTACAAAGTGGACTAGCTCAAAGCGTTGCGTTCGCTTTTGTAGCTCCTCCTTCGCTCGCACTTCTGGTGGAACGGATTGTGTGCGGAGAGCAAGTCGTCTGCTTCTTGAGCAGGAATTGCGGTGACGTCAGAGCGACGCCGAGCTCTGATTGGCTGATTAAAAGAAATAGTGGGTAGACCTCAAGGCATCTAGCATTGGGATCTACCCACTGTTTCTTTCAATCAGCCAATAAGAGCTCAGTGTCGTTCTGACGTCACCGCAATTCCTACGCAGAAGAGCGACTTGCTCTCCCCATACGGCGAGCAAGTGTTCCAAAAGGCGTCTTGTGCGCATCGGAACGCGAGGAGGAGCGTGCCAATCAAGGGGCGACATCGAGAGTGCGCAGGGAACGCGCGATGACGAGGCAGCCAGGCGCGCGCTGTCATCGGTAGAGGTCGGGGACAAACAAAGGCACGTGGGCGCGTTTGGGTGGTAAACAAACGCACGAGGTGCGTGAAAAGTAGACTACCTTGTAGGACGGATAGAACTGTTTATGAGGCTGCGAAATGCGAAGGCAACATATATACGCACTCATCAGTTGAGCACACAGTTATGGGGGCTAGTAAACACACTTTATACGGAATATACGCATGTTCACAACTTAACATTCTAGCGCGGGAAAGACACAGCCCAGCACATTCCATTTTTCCATTGAGAAGCGAGCAGAGCACGAGCCTATCGTGCACGAATACATGTTTCCATCGCGCACCCCAGTACGCTCGTGCTTGTCGCTTCGGAAAGCGAGCAAGGCATGCGTCATACGCATGAATTCTCAAGATGGCACAGAGACTGAACTCCACGAGTTGAAGTAATTTGTTGTATGCATGTTTAGACAACAGAACAATAGTCTGCCCTAAGAAGCGTCTGATGTATCCGCAATAGATGGGAAATTTAGCCATTGGTGCACTACCGCCAACCTGGGGTCTTTAACGCGCATCAGGCATTCGCAACTTTGCAGCGGTGGTGGTACCGCGGTGTGAGAATCACGCTCCCTAGCTCCTAGATGATCGGTTTCATAATAAAGGTCTGTTCACACCACGGTTCACACATACAGCGGAGCGCTATAAGCACTGCGCTGAATTTGTGCCAAGCGCGTGCTGACGGGAGCGTTCACCAGCTTTGTGCCGTACCGTTAAACTGTTGCTCATGGCCGACGATAAGTAGCTGACTGAACGTGAACAGCGCGGCATCAGCGCTTCACTGCATGTGAGAACCGGCCTTCAAGGTGCTTGCTTAAGGGCCGCCCACACTAGCGAGAAAACGCGCGCGGCGCGCCGATCGCGTTGAAAACGCGTTCCGCAAAATCGGTTGAGCGCGTGAAATCATGCGTTCGCTCGAATGCTTCAAGAGTGCGCGAGGCCTCCTGTGCTGTCACGTGACATTCGCCGCGATCGGCGTGCCACGCGCGTTTTCTCGCTAGTGTGGGCGGCCCTTTACACCTTTCTGACGCGGAAGTATGACATAAGGCTCTCATATCGCTGGTATTTCACAAAAAGTATAATTACTTATGCGTCACAGACCGAACCTCGTTCATCTGTTCTACGACGATCATCCAGATGACAGCCATTTTGATAGGAAATAGTCCGTCCTCTATAGGCCGTGAAAGCTGCCAATAGCGAAACAGAAACGTAGGCCGGTACGATGCTCATCCAGTTCGAAACGGGCACGGGTGGGGATAGACCCTTTCTGGTATTCAGTCTGGCCACTTTGATCACTATCATCATCTGAAAAATGACATATGTGCTATACTAATGGCTGCCTTCTGTCTACTGATGAAGGAAGAAGTTGAAGATGCTCCTAAGCAGATGATTCGAGGCGTATACATTCTAGACGTTAGCACGACGTGAAGCAGGAATTGAACGGAAGAGCTGCGTAAGCGTTCATTTCTAACTCGGGCTCAGTCAATTTGTTGGTAGCACAGAATCGACTTCAAAGCACCTTGCTGTATCGAACTTTGTCAAGGCGTCTATGTGGGTTGGTGCTTCGTTCTGACTGACTGCATCTTTTTCACCATCGAAACTGAAAGAGATTGAAAAAGAATTGAACAGTGAAGCGCACATTCTCGTTTACCGTTCACTTGCGAAAGTGACGTTGCCCCATAAAATACTGCAGACCACAGGTTCATTGCCGCCATTAGTACGGTAAAAGTTAAACTGCCATTTGAGTCACCAGATGGCACTCAATTCCAGAAAGGGTGCCGCGCGAGTTTTCGCTCCGCGTGTATGAAGCTTCGGTGCGCTAACACACTCGGCCACTGGAACCGCAATTTATGGAGCGAATATCGGCGAATTCCACCAAATCGCCAGCACCTATAGTGACTATACAAAAAGCTGTCACCAGGTTCACTGCCGAGCTTTCTCGAGCGAATTATATTTTCACATCGCCTGGCGGTCTAAAGACGAATCCATGAAAGTAGGTTCAAAACACGTTGTAGAAGTCGCTACTACCGTCTACAGACAACGAATTTCGTCCGGCGGCGTTCGCTCTGCGTGCGGACTGACAACAGTGGCTGTTGAAGCCACAAGTGAAGCAAAGGCGCCGCCGAGCGAAATTCGGCGGCTGTTCGCCGCATATTTGCTCCGCCAAGTTCGAGCTTTGCTGGTTAAACTCCGTGGAAAGCCGTGGAGGTAGAGCTTATAACTTTGTAAGTTGCTCCTGCTGCACGAGAGTTCCTGTAGCCGAGGTGTGTTTTTGAGAAATGAGATGGCAGCGGCTACCGCTAGAATAAGAAGTTTTAGTAGACCACTTCGCTGGCCCGGCAAAAATGTAATATAAAAACTAATACCGAAACAACCAATCGAGTGAGTTCCCTTTCGAACTCAATGGATGTTCCAAAAAGGTTATTTTGATGGGAAATTCCAACATTGGTGTAATGGAGTGAACCGCATTAGGAACAATGGGTCATCGAAGTATAGGGTGGTTCAAGTCGCCAGGCTCGATCTAAGATAGGCCGTAAAAATCGACGCCTGCACGTTGCAATCTAAACTTTTCGTCAAAGGTGTATTTCACAGGTCGGTTTTTTCTTGTAAACTTACAAAGCGTAGCTCTCCTTTAGTAAAAAATAGGGTCAAGAAACTTGCCAAGGCCTACGGCGGGCGGCGACCCAGACGACCAAGTCCAGTAGCGGGGTGTGTTTGGCGTTCGTATTGATAGATGGCGTCGGGAGCAGCGTCTGAAGGTGCAGCCGACCAGCGAAAGATAGCAGACGACACGCAGACGAAATCCGTTGGCAGCAAAAGCGCCGCCGTTATGCAGACGCGTTTTTTTACTTTACGTTTTGCTATTATTTTTCGCATTCATTTTGTAACCGAAGGTACATTTAAATAAGATTATATTAATTTTAATAAACCACGGTGGTCGCGAGCCGCCGCGATAAGGAGGTAGCGCCATCTATCAATACGAACGCCAAACACACCCCGCTACTGGACCCCTGTCGTCTGCGTTTCTGCCCGCCGTAGACCCTGGCAAGTTTCTTGGCCTTATTTTTTACAGAAAGAGAGCTACGCTTTGTAATTTTACAAGCAAAAAACCGACCTGTGAATTACACCTTTAACGAAAAGTTTAGATTGCAACGTGCAGGCGTCGATTTTTACGGTACATTTTAGACCGAGCCTGGTGACTTGAACCACCCTATATTTTGCTTTGAGAAACTTTTGGATACGGTATTTTTGGAGTTGTTGAGGAACATCAAGGGCAATCACGATCCCTATATATTAGACTTGATACTCGTCAGTGGAAAACTTTCACATAATGCATATCATTACAAGATTTACCTGGGAAGTTCAGATCACAACACGGTGCATTTCGATTTCATTGAAGGCTCCATTCCGGAAAACTGAAATATCCTTGTGCAAAACTTTGAAAAAGCTGATGGCAAATCTGTAATTGATCAACTAAACCTGAACTATGATACCATTTATTGCCTAGCTAGAGACTCGTGGATTGGAGTGGAGGAGCTATGGCTGAACTCTCAAGAAATTCTACTTGAGTGCCGTTGTGAATTTGTCCCAGCGCAAATAAAAAAAGAATCAAAACAGTCGACGAATTACAAGGGGCTTAATTCATCACAAAAGCCATCTATTGAAGTGTGGAAGACAACCCCGTAGAAAAAGGCAAGGGCTTCTACTGACTATAGTACAGTAATTGAGCTATGAACTTAAAGCAAATGGATAAGTGTAGTATTTTTTTCTTTCATATATGTATATGTATATATAAGCGTGTGTCTGTGTGTGTGTGTGTGTGTGTGTGTGTGTGTGTGTGTGTGTGTGTGTGTGTGTGTGTGTGTGTGCGTGCGTGCGTGCGTGCGTGCGTGCGTGCGCGTGTGCGTGTGCGTGTGCGTGTGTGTGTGTGTGTGTTTGTGTGTGTGTTAATGACATACTGCTTTGGCGACAACAAACGCCAAGTAAAAAAAAACTGTTACTGAAGTGGTAGTGGGAGGGAGGCAATGTTTCCGAAAACAAGACAGAAATCTCAAATTGTTTTAAGCAATATTTTGTTAGATTTTTTTTCCTAGTGATAATAAAATTGTGTCAAATTTGTTTGCCTGAAGTAATCCCCAAAAGCCCAGCAATATAAGAGGTGGGAATTTTTCTTTGTTGCTACTGGTATCAATTCAGAAAAAGCCGCTGGGAGGAATGATATTACGAATTCATTTTTAAGGTGTTGGAAACGGTGTGTGAAGTGTTTGAGTATCGTTTTTAAGAAAAAAAGATCTGTCAGATGGATTTGTTTGAAGCGATTGGAAGATTGCCGAAATAATACCTGTTCTTAAGAGTGGAAATGCTAGTCTGGATACTAATTTCTTAGCGTGCCTACCTATCAGACAGTTAAACACATTGCGTCGAAGCATATATGAACGTCTTTGGATACTCTGTAATTGGTAGCAAACACCATGGATTTGAGAAAGGTTTATCTACCATACCTGGGCTGACAGACCAAATGCCCGATTTTTTTTCAATTCTTACAGGAGGTCAAATCGATTAAAGTTTTCGGGACTTTCAAAACGCATTTGACGAGGTGAACCAAAATAAACTACTTTTGAAGTTAGAATCTTTGCTTAAAAACTCAACACGTCTTTTGTGGATCGAACTGTTTTGTTGTTGTTGTTTTTGTACGAAGCCATTTCTTAGTATTGAATCTATTGATGGACTAACTTTCATGCTTCAAGGAGTTAACTGGGGAGCCCCACGGGGCGCTCTGCTCGGACGCGTGTAGTTATTGTTTCTTACTAATGATGTCGAATGTGACATTACAGTGAAAGCATTACTTTGCTCTGGGTTGGGTTGGGTTGCGACTCTGAGAACGACGATTAATGCAGGCACAGATACTAAAAAGCGCATCGAAGTATCCCTCAAACAAGTGCCGGATGTTTCGCAAAATCTTCTGGCCACATGATGAAATGATTCGCAGTTAAATGACACAAATACAGATGCACGCACACGTAGCCAATCGCATATCTGCGAGGAAGGACCCGATGAGTCAGTAACGAAAGGCTTACTTTGGAATGTAGGGATGGAAATCAGTTTACTGAAGACAGCAGGTCTGGGAAAAAAACTGACAACAATCTTTCCGGGATGGTGGCAATTCCACGCGCCAATGCCTATCATTTCTAATTTGTACACTTCAAAGATAAAAAAAAAAACGCAACAAAATTTTTTTAACCCTTCGGTAGCTTTCGGAAGGCTCGGCTCCGTTAATGAATTTGCACATTTAGTGTATGATTTTTGCGTCCTTCGACGCCAGGGGCTCCTTTTTTTTTTTTTCGCTATCTATGTTTTGATTAAAAATAATATTTGACGGCATGATCATCGTTCCGGAGGAAAATATTACCTAAAAGTAAAAACAAAAAATAGGCAGTGTCCCTCATCCGGAAATAATTAAAGCTTCCTTCGTCTTCTTTTTTGAAACGTCATTATAGTTGACATCCCTCTCTCTCTCTCTCTTTTCTCTTTCCTATTTTTGGACCACTCTTTTTGTCCGCTCGCGTTCTCTCGTCACTAGTTTTGGTGCGCGGTTTCATCTGTGTTTTGAAGTTTTGGACCGCTTTTGCGTGGGCGGGAGGCCTGTTTCTCTTTTCTTTACAGTTGCTTTCCTGGATTTCTCGCGCGAGTGGAGTGGACTAGACCAGCGTAAAACGAAGCAAAGAGACGAAAAGAGCTACGAAGATAGAAAAAAAATAATAATATGATAGTAAAATAGAAAAAAAAAAGCGAAAGGGTAAAAAAAAAAAGATGCAAAGCGAAGGCGTGAATGGGTTGATAGGCCGACTAGAAGGAAAGGAGGGGCGGGGGTGACGAAGCCGTGAGCCGGGGAAATTCTTCGGGGTGTGCCAACTGTCACCCTCGTTAGCGGTTAATTTCTGAGAGCTCTTTCTCTCTCCTCCGCACACGCTTCGCCCGAGCTAGGCTCTTCTTCATCGTCCGTCGCTTTGGTCCCTGGCCAGGCGTCGTCGCGAGCATCGGTCGCCGCGATGCTTCGTTAAGGGGGGAGAAGCCGTCCTTTTCAGGCTTGCCCCCGCCGACAACACACCGAGGCAGAATTAATATTGAAATTAAGAAGCGTCAAGTTTCGATCTCACCCTCCTCCTCTTATACCTGCGCGTGGGGATTGAGTAATGCTTCCATAGCCCTGCTATCCCCCCCCCCCCCTCTCTCCTCTTCTTTTTCGCAGATCGGGGCATCGGGGTAGCCTCACTGCCGAACCAGGCGTTCTGTGCGGGATCCCGTTAATTGGCAAAATTTTAGGAATAACACGTTGACACCTATCGGGGTGTAAGAGGCTCGGCATCTCGGCGTTTAATTAAAAGGGGACTCCTCGGCTGCTGCTGCTGTCTCGCGCTCTCTGGGCGTCTTTTGTGTCTGTCCGTGTGTGTGCAAGAATAAAGGGGAATCGGGAGGCGAAAGGAAAGGAAAGGTGCCGGGGAGAGCGGACTGCACGAGCGGTCTGTTTCTCTTTTCACGTTACGCTATATCCGCTACAGAGATAGGGACGTTGAGTGTTAAGCAGGAGGAGATGAAAGGCGACGAAACTTCGAGGGTTTTTTCAATTTGTTTTTTAGTGTTTTTTTAGATATGTGTTTGTATGAGCGGGTTTAAGAAATTGCGAGGAAGAAGTGGGAAATGTTTTGAAAGTAGCGGGGCTAATCGCTGGCGGCGTACTTGCTGTAGGTTGCGCGTAATAATTCTCTGGTTGCTCGCGCTCTTTCGAGAACGTTTTCAATATGACTTTTTTGTTATGGTATATTCTAGACGCGGGCTTTTGTGGTTATATGCTCGGTTATATAGATGATGTCTTACAAACGCAGGAATTAATCAAATGTCTTCGAATTACTTAAGCGAGCTGTTGCAATTAATTGTTATTTTAAGGTAAGTATATTTTTGTAAAATTGATATAGGAAAAAGAAGAAAGAGTATATACGTTTTATGATGGTTCACTCGGTAAAGAACAGGTTTGCCTCTGTGCCTTTCTTTTCTTATTTTAGTACTGGAAATCTAGGAGTCAACAAGACAGGAAGCCGCTTATTTAGATAATTGTACCACCTCTAAACAACTTTAAAGAAAAGAAAAAAAGAAACCATTAAAAATGTCAAAGCGGCATTTTATTGATTCATATTGAATCAATAATGTCGGTCTTTCCCGAGCTGGGCATCAACATTTTCCTCCAATTCATTGTCTACCTTTTCTGTCTCGCCTTTTCCTCCACGCTTAGTTGTGCTTGATAATACTCAAGAAAAAAAAAGAAAAAAAAGAGGTGCGATTTACTGATAATATTTTGAGATGAGCATCACTTGGGAAGTTTGTGCAAAATTTTAACTGGATAAAAAATATTGTACTAACGGAAACAATAGCTATTTGCAAGTCCAAGATGATTTTGGGTTCCTCTGCGACCGTGGACTGGCGCTCACAGCTTCGGTGGCTTCAAGACGTTACCTTTTTCTCATCTTTCTTCTTATCTCTCCCGCCACCCCCCCCCCCCCAAAAAAAAAAAAAAAAAGGTTGGTTAGCCTGATATTCGCACTGTGTGTTTCCACAGGACAACCTCCCCTTTTCAATCCCCCCCCCCCTTTCCCCAAATTTGTTGCAGGGCTGTTTCTGATTTGCGTATACAGCGGGAGTTGAATCTGCAATTAATATTCCGGGTGACGTCTCCGATGCTGTCGCGCAAGTTGGCCAATTGAGTACCTCCGCGAAAGCTGCAGCAGTATCCATGTAACGTACCGTCTGAAGCTGCATGCTCCAGTAACCGTCAATTTGAACAACATGCACATTTTGCAACAAAACAAGCGGACATAAGTTACTGCATGTAGCTTTTTGATGTTAGTAGATTGTGAAATGGCATATAATATACGCCATATACATAATTAGATTGACGTGGGTAAACAATAATGATAAAAATTACATGACAAAATCCGTTAAACAGAATTTTGTACGGCGTTTGATTACAGAAGTACGTCGAGCGCTCTCTTTTAAAACGTTCCGTTGTCACTCTTCTTCGTCATCGGACTTCTCTCCTCGGACAGAACCCGGAGTGATGAATGCGTCAGTGTCCCCCGTCGTATGCCGTGGCGAGTCCATTTCCCTTGCGGAGGGACCGTTAACGTGGCGTGTGTAGGTGCGCTTCTCGGTCAGGCAGGTTTCTTGCTCGTTCGAATTAATAATTTACACAAGTCTTTGCAACGGTAGCTTTAAAATGCTCGCTTGTGTTTACGTCGAGGGCTCTCTGTTGCCTCGGTTACATCCAACTCTAATGACCCGTCCGCACGCTCCGTAATTGGCGGTGAACCGTTAATGACTTTCGGTGCGCGCTCGCCATCAAGAAACAAAGCAACCGAGCTCAACGCCGCCGATATTAGCTGTGGGTATTATGGACCTTTTGTGCTTGTTTTCATCGAACGCTGCGGCTTCATTAGGCCATTTGTTTCGTAGGTTCGTTGCTAGCGTCGGCGAAGTGTCGCCCAGTCGGTTTCGATTTGTTGGAACAGTTACATTAATTAGGACATTAGTAATATGTTTTGCGCGCTGCGGTAGAGACGCCGGACGGACGGGGTTTCCCGCTAATGAACAATCCTTGTCGTCGAGCGTTTGGCGGATTGGCGCTGCGCTGGACAGACTGGTTTCTTATTTCTTGGCTGTGGGGTTCCGGTGTCTCGGCAGTTGGACTCCCGGAAAAGGGGGGGGGGGGGGAGAGGTCAGTGTCCTTTGTATTTATTTTTGTATTGATTTTTATTTGGGCGCTGTGTCTGCTGATTGGTTTGACCGAAGTCGATGGATATTTGCTGAGGATCGACGCTCTCAGTGAAGTGTCTATCAGGCAACGTGCTTTGGCATTACTATAGACTGTCGTTAAGAGATAAATTTTATATTCTATATGTCAGGGGTGGTGACAGAAAGAGATATGCAAAAAAGCCTTAAAAATAACTATTTTAATTAAAGAGCCACAGTAAAATATGGGCGGAGCATTTTTTTTTCTTGTTGCAGTTTGGAGTTGCTCGGTTAGCTGCTTGTCCGTTACGGTCGCGGACTCTTTTGATTTTACCGCCTTCATTGTTAAGAGAAGTGCCTTTACAGCAGTATGTTGTTCCGAATACCGATAGAAGTATCTGTCCGCAAGCTTGAAACAAAACATGTACTGAACCGTGAAACAGGTGTGCATGCATGGCTAGGCAGTCATCGATCCTGATTCTTTTATCCGGTTGTCAAAGCTACCGATTCTGCCAAAAACAATGTGTCTTTTATTCAATGTTTATATCCTTGTGATCTTGCGGGGTCGGCGGGGGGTGCGCTCACCAGGGACCCGCGTGCCGCACTTGAACCCACGAAGAAGAGCAGCAGTTTGTCCATCCGTGATATACGTATCATCTACCCAGAGTTACTAGACACTCGTTGCGAACACACCGGTGCGCGTAGTACAGTCAGTGAGTCTCAACGTCCCCGAGTCTCGTTTCAGCTTACACATCTCACCTTTAGGTGAATTGCACCGAAGGCGACGAGCACGAGCATGTCTTGAATAACACTTGCGCCGCACGATTGCGGTTACATGGGGCGCGTTCAAAGTGCAAGTCTCACTCGTATCCCTGACTCGTCTCTCTTAGATACACTACGAAAAGGTTTGGTTCGAGTTGTACGAACCGCATAATGTGCAGTGTAACACAAGGACATTCGAGAATAATAGTAATATTTTAAAGCTTGACTTCCGCTGTGATATTTAAAAAAAATCGAAAGCGGAATATATTTTTTCATGAGCCTCCGAAAGCTTTCTTACTCCTTCGTAATGCGTCGTCTTTGATATTCGAAGCAGTGACACTTCCAGTGCCGGAAGTCAGCAGGCGATTGCTTATCGCGGATCAATTAAACACGAGCACTACGTCATAGCTCGGCTTGCGCTCCCGTTTACACTCAATGTGTTGGTAGAGGTTCTAGTTGGGGTTCGTGACCAATGGGTGCGCTGACGAAAATTACCGTCGGTTACCAAGCAAAGATTAAGTAAATGGTGGCAGAAAGCACGAGAAAACTAGGTATTTTCTTATTAACTGATGGCAAGGGGGTTTTATAGCCTCACTTTCTTTTCAGTGCGGAGTGTATATAGTTTTCCCATTTAAATATTCAAAGCTTAAATTGTAAGACAAATTGGCTAGGTGGCGTAAGCTACCGCCCGATCCAAAGGGCTCAGCCGTATTCATCCATCCATCCATCCATCCGTCGTCTAAAGTCTGAACTCCACAAAAAGAATATGCGAAAAAAAAAAAACCGCCAAACGTCATCCGGCGGCGTTCTCTCTGCGCGTGGCGTCAGGACGGTGAATGCTAAGTCGCGGGCAAACGCGAACGTGCCGCCGTGCGAAGTTTTCCGGTTGTTTGTCACATATCACCTCCATGCGACTTCAACCTTCACAATCTCGGAGTACAACATGCGCTCTCAGCATCGCCATTCCGTACTACTGGGTGTGATGACTACGAAGAACACGTCACAGCTTGATGCCTACACAGAACACACAAAGCCGAAGTCATTTATGTCCTAAACAAGAGTGATGACTGCCACGTAAAGACGGTGCGGACATCACGAGCGTGTGCACTTGCGGCCAAACTTTGCCTCAACTTCCCACCACTGCACTCGCAGCTAAATCTCCGGTCAGAGCTACATGTACGCGCTCGGGTGACCCCACGCGCCTTTACCGTCCCTAGTGAAGTATACAGAGCAGTTCTCGCACAGAAAAATGCCAGCCGCGAGAAGCCGTTTGGAGGAAAAGTGTGTGAAAATGGCAGACGAGCGTTTTTGTTGCATTGTTTTGTACATAGGTGGTGGAGACAAAATGGTCTCCAAGGGATGCTCAGACCAAAATTATGCTGTGCCGATGATAACAGTAGTGTGACTAATCGTCAATGAAACTATCGCAAAATGGTGTAAAGTAAGTTCAGTAATTGACGTTAAACAGACGTAATAAATATGAACTATATAAAACTTCAGATAAATGCTAGAGAACGCGCATTTATTTAAGCAAAGAAATTGGCATTACGGCATCGAGGTCCTGGTATATAAAACACCGTTTAGATTGTCCGCTGCGAGACAAGCTGTTTGGAAAATTAAGGCTTTGTTTTTCTGCCGTCAAATATAGAAAGTAGGAGAAAGCGGAGCGAGCGCGAAACAAAGAGAGAGAAGGAAATTAAGAGAAAAAAAGACCGTATAGATATAGCCAGGAATTAAAAGAAAACATTTCTCTCCCGTTGGAAACCGCTGCTATAATTTTTGGGTCTCGGTCTTTGTTCCCTCGTAAGCTTTTTCTCTCTTTCCTACGAGGGAAGTCGTTCGAGGGATTCACGTGGTTTTGTCCTCCCTCCTTTCTATATTTCTCGTTCAATTATTTCTGCGCACAGACGTTTGCTGCGAGCGGATGCTGCTTCTAATGCGCTTTCCTTGGACTTTTTTCTTTCGCTATCTCCCACCCTCGTTTGCCTCTCTTCTTTTTTTCCTCGCGCACAATTAGCGTGGTTTCCTATTGGAACGCATGCGTGTATGACGCTTGCCCAGCAGGCGCATTACTTATCTTCTTTTCGTCTCAGTTTTTCTCCGGTCCGGCTGCGAGACCGCCGTGAAGCGGAAAAGGCACGAAATGCCTCATAATGAAGATTCATTTGCGTGACGAGCGGCACGGAATGCGTTGATCACGCCAGTTTGTGTGCGCGCGCGCTCGGTGGCGTTTTCCTGTCGGTGTTTCCCCTGCCGGCCGCCCGTACACCGAACTGCGGTCGACCCCGGCAAAGATCTCTCGCGTCGCGGCGACGTTAGCGCCCGCCGACGTTCATTACCCCGTCGCCCGGTGTGGAAGCGAAGCTAACCGAGCTGGAATTGGTTTCCAATCGATAGGAGCCGTCGCGCTGGCGTCGATGCCCCGTTTTACCCTGGAATGAACGGTGCCAAGGCGCTCTCATGAGTCATTCTCAACGTTCGGCTAATTCAGCTATACACGTCTTGCACGTGACGTCATGGAACAATGTCGGTGGTCATTTCTATCTTGTTCTTCCCGAGAAAAGCAAATTCGGTGGTGCGAAATGTAGGCTGCAGAATGTGTACACACTCGGCAGCGAAACCACCACAATGGCTGCTAATGTGACGATAATGCAAGTCATGTAACCTAAACCGCGTTCAGCTCTAAGCTGACGGGACAGCGCAGGCCACAAGGCCGAGATAGTCCGAGTTCCTTGCTCTGAAAAGAAGTTGCTTTCTAGCGCTAGAGCTCGTTCTATGAAAGCATACTTTGAAACAGCGATCTCGTACCTGTAGCCTTCGGTTTCCTCTAAGTGTAAGGGTGAGTGCAGTACGCATGTTGCAGAAAAAGTGCTTGGTTGCAGTGACGTGGTGGTACATTCTGGACAGCTAATCGGTAAACTTACAAGCGGTAAGAGTGTTGGGAATAAGCGTCACTGCACGTGCCTATTGCACTTGCTTTAGGAGTGTGAGCACATCGACTGTGCTCGATGACAACTTTCTGTGGCAATACAGACAAAGGTACAGGAATGCGTGGGGTCAACGCAGATTAAATCTGTGCACACTTTAATAGGCGGTAGCATGTTTCTGTGAAGGTTGCCAGCTTACTCACATGCGCGTAAGAAGTATGTGCAATATAACTCAACCATCATTGCCGATATCTTAGGCTTCTCTGTAATGGCACAGTAATATTTTTATAGTTGAAAATAATGACCTTAAGAAACTGAAACCGCATGCGTACACGATCGCACTAAAATAAACCAGATAACTTTTTTTTTTTTTTTGTGATATATCGGGGGTTTGGGGAAGTTGCATGGTCCGGGGACCCCCAGATAAATGTTTGGAGAAAAAACTTCTTATTCGGGACTTAAAACATTTGTAATTTTTCATAGCACACCAGCAACAAAACCAGGTCCTTTTGATTACGGAGATGTCAATGAGTTAAGATAAGAACAATAATAATAATAATAAATTAAGGCTCCCATCGACGTTATGAAGGTGGTTCGACAGCGAAGCTGTGGTATCACCTGCAACGATTGCGCACTGCACTATAGACCCCTTTGATCGCAAACGCCACTAGGTGGTGCGTCAGTCTTTGACGTGACAGAGAACTTCATGTAGATGAAACGTTTAACCACCAATTCTCCATGAGAACGTCAAAAGATCGAAGGAGTGCGAGATCTGTCAAAATGTTTCGAGTATTCTTGTAAACCAACTTGCCTCTTCCAAGATGTAATATTGTACAACCGAAGGCCCTCGTTAAATCTCCAACTTTGTTGTCCGTGTAGCATTTATGCTTCTAGCACGGGTGACATAAACAAGCTCAACAGGCTTGCAAAGACGGTGCGACCGGCAGTCGCTTGGGACGCAAGCGGCAGTTCATGTTTGTAATCAGCAAAAGGGTCTAATACCAAATGATTGACGAAAGAAAAGTAAATGCACTGTGGCAAAACTTTCCTATGAAATACTTCGTACGCTGCCGTTGCCGCGGCAGCTTATGCAACCCCAATCTTTACCGTGAGACGCATGCGGGGAGCGCTACGTGCTTCGCATTGTTAGAGGGGCTAGTGACGTCACTCCACACTTCGTACTCTGCCGTTGCCAAGGCAGCTTATACAACCGTATACAACTTATACAACCACAAGCTTATACTGTGAAACGCATGCGAGGAGCGCTACTTGCTTATCATCGTTCGCGCGCGCCTTATAATCTATCACGTGGTCTTGACACTTGTTTTGTAGTTTTCTGATTGAAACAAGTGTCAAAACCACATGACAAATGATAAGCCGTGCGCGAACGATGATAAGGCGCGCGTGGGTTTTCTGTCGACGGACACGAAAAAACTCGACCTACGAGTCGTATACAGCTTCGCTGTAAAAACGTTATCAATGAAAGTTATAACATTAATTGGAGGTTCAGTACCCTTCTTGTTACTTCGTATTTCGTTGCATGTATTTTTTCAGGGAGGCATCAGCGACCAGTTTCTTTTGCAGCAAGAAGATCGCGATGCCATATATCTTCGTGCGCATTTTCTTAAAGCATAATGGTAGTTGAGAAGCCATTTCTTCCTTCGTGTGTTGTGCGTGAGTACACTTTGAAATGCAATAATGCCGCTACCAAGAAAGAAAGAAAAAATACACTATCTATCGTAACATCTTTTTTTTAATATTTTACTTCTTTTCATTTCGACCTGATCTATTTAACTGAACACACTTGCTTTTTTGCTTGCTTTTGCTAATTTGAAAAGAGTCTACAGTTCCAAGTACTTCAGTTCCCCTCGGGACACCTGGGTCCTTATTTAATACGGAAATAATACAAACTACAAGAAAGAAAGAAATTCACTCAGATAAAAAAGCATGCGATTGAGGGAAACGAGAGAGCGGGGTTTCCTCATTAACATGCGACACTTTGATGACGTCACGTGGGTGGTAAAAAAGAAGCAAACTTTTCAAAACGAAGAGGCAAAAATTGGTCGTTGGATTAAAAAGTAAAAAGAATAAAGGAGAGCGGGGGTAGAAATTACTTTTTTGGCCCTAAATCAAGAAGCCCTTCAGTACGAGTTCGATTTTTTCGTGCGTGTCTGCATGCACGAGAGAGCTTGGGCGTGTTTATTTTTTTATATTTTTCCTCTTTCATTTTTATTTTTCTTGTTTAGGTCTCGTTTCATGAAGCCGTTTAGGAGTGCTAAGTGCGAGTGCGCGGGGAGGCCAACGTTAAGGGGGCGGTTCCCAATAACAATAAAAAAGGCGCAGGGGGACCGGGGGAGGGGGGGGGGGTAGGCGAAATTTTACACACACACGAACACAGAAACGTGCTCGCGCGGTAGTAGGGGGAGAGCCAAAAAAATGTTACAAAAAAGCATACACGAGGAAGGCGAACAAAAAATCGCGTGTGACTTGGGGTCGCCCCATGGCAGATGCGGCAGTGCACAATGACAAATTGAACCCGTAGCAACGTACAGCACTGAGAATTAGAGTTGCGAGTTGCGCAACTAGACACCCCTTTGTGTAGACACGGTGAGTATTGACCATGGAAAATACTCTGCACAAACTCAATTTAGTGTTTCTGTGGACGTCTCGACCTGATTTACAGTCACTGCATTCGCGAGTTGCTGCAAGACGGTCACAGACACAACTATCAACTATAGTTGATAGTTGTGGCTTCGTTGTATACAACGAAGCGCCTGACCGCCTGCTTTGTTGTGGTACATCATATTGTCTCTGGCTGTATTGCACCAACAACTCGCAACTCTGATTGTTTGCTTGACATCACAAAAAACATTGTTTGCTTAACACTGCAACACTTTCGTTCACAGCAAAGATTCTATTCGCGCAATCTTGATGCTGTCACGTGCAGAGGACGTGTGGGGTCCTTCGCAAACTTTTGGGGACTGATCTTGATCTCAAAAAACAGGAGCATATGATCATCTTCAGTGGATAGTGTGCTGCGTGCAAATCGCCATAACTATCTAGCGTGGTGAACACGAGAACAGGGGCTCCTGTTACGTTCAATATTCCAATGTGGTTGAAGTGAGAATCCGCGTTGATAACCAGAATTGTATTTTGGCTGTGGCCCATGGCACTCCGGGTTGTGAAGATGCGTTTAATTTATAACAACGGGACAATAAATGGGTAGGGCTTTTTTAACGATGGCGGGAGGGCCGTTTGAACATAATCGAGGTTTAGATTTCAAGCAACGTTGGCAACAACAGGGTCAACCGCGTAGTTTGAAAACGTAAAAACGTAAAATTGGGAAATGCTTTCTAATAGAGAAACAGAAAGCAAGAGAGTTTTTTTCCACATGTGTTGCCCACATCCCACCGTTGCGTCATACGGTTCCACGCGTAAGCGTCACGGCGGGACACCAATTCGCCGATCGTCGCGCGACCTGGTTGCCGCGACGTCCGCGTAGGTCGAGACTGGTCTGGGCGGCAACGTCATCGTTCGAGAGGAGCGGCTCGTTAGTAGAAGTCGGACGACGGCGGAATTGACGGCCTCGCTCTCCGAACCGGGTGGGGGTTTGGGGGGGCGTCAGGAGGCGAGGGGATTTCAAATGGTCCGCTCGCTGTGCCGCTGCAATTAGTTTGATGGAAGCGCACTCCACTTCCCCGCCCCTCGCCTCTTCCCGTTCCTATAGCTTAGGGATCCCTGCTCGGGCAGTCTCCGCTTCGTTGAAGCCTCTGGAGGAAACTCGCTCATTATCTTCTTCGGGATCCAGCCCGTCTCCGGACAATGTCTTTGGCCATCGATGAGAACCGAGACCCACGTGGCGATCATTCCTTGAAGACTGTTAGCAAACCCGAGAAAAAAGAAAAAGCGACGCGGTCATTTTTTTTTTTTTAGCTTTTTGCGCTCCTTCATTCTTGTGTTGCCATTAAGTCGCTGTCACACTTCTCATACATCGTACAGGTTTGTAGACGCTGCCTGAGGCGTGTTTTTAGTACGGTCCTATCAGATCGATCATGCAAAAATTGTTTCCGTGACATGATCGAAGCATGTACGAAGCAGGCATGCTTTTAAGATGGTTGAGGATTCTCTCATACATCTCCGCAGAGAAACTCCGTGTCTCTTGTGCATGATGTATGAGCAGCGCGACTGCAGCTCTAGGGGACGTGTAGAAGTCTAACGAAAGTTGCCCGCAGGCAGTTCATATCGTGTCTGCTGGCGGGGCTCGTTGAATGTTCGTGCGTACACTACCTCTCGAGAGTGATGTGCAGCGTTGTGGGCGCCACGGGCGCGAACGTGCGGCAATGCTTTGCTTGCGGGAGTGCTCGTGAAAGCAAAGCCTCACTTAGCGGCCTCCACCCCGAATACCTTTGATAGCGCTGCACAAAACTCCCGAGATAATCCAAGTGCTGTGTGGACTTACAGCCCTTGTCGTTTCGCCTTTTCTTACACGCACTGAAGGTCATTGTTTTCTGCAAATTTGTGAAATACGTGTGGCAAACGCGCGCTGAATATAATAATAATAATAATAATAATAATAATAATAATAATAATAATAATTTTATTGTACATATGAAACATCAATACAAAAGAAAGCGAGTCTGTCAAAAGCCAAAAGCGGCTTGTAGGACTTGTAGGAACAATAGTAATAATAATAATAATAATAATAATAATAATAATAATAATAATAATAATAATAATAATTAAAAAGAAGAGTGGAAAAAGAGCAGCAAAGAAAACAGTACAAACATAGCGCCACCATATAGTACTTCCAAGGCCCGAACGGGGACGTACCTCGTACAATGGCACGCTTGTGGCAACTAAACTAGGTAATTGTAAAACAAAAAAAAAAAAAAACATTTAGAGGGTTTAGTGTGACTCAGCTCTGAGGACGGAAGCATCATCTCACGTCAACGAAACTTGGAGTTGAATATATTTGATCCCGGAAAAGCGAGCGTTTATATGACAAAATCGATTTCATTCATCGTAAACTATACCCGTTTTCACCTCAAGAAAACAGTAAGTTTTGCGCATTGTTCATACGCCGCGCGAAATAGTTCTCGCCAGATTTGGTTGTCGGAGGCACAGGCGATGCTTTTGCCGTTTGAAACGTGTACTCCTTGATAAGATAACGTGTATCCACTCCAAAAATGCTACTAAATATATCTTAAATCTCCACCTAAAGGTGAAAATTAGTAATCATCCGCGAGAAGCCGGACTTTTTTTCCTACGGTTCTTGAGGTGAAAACAGGTATAGTCAAACGAGTCCCTGCCGCTTATTACGATGCTGAATTTGCCCGCCATTGAACTATCCGGTACTGTTTTCCTCGGCGTGTATGTAATCGCAAGGAACGTTTCGCAACTTTTGGCGCTCAACGATGTGGTTGCTGGAGTGAAAGATATCCGGCTACGTAAATATGTACAGGCGATTCATCCCGGAAACAATTCATATTCGGTGTCTTCAAAAGGAAACTAATCTCTCCTCTTAGTGAAATGCGATTGATTTGCGAGAATGTGGTGCATAGGGCCCTCAGGAGTTAGAACCACGTGCGAATATTATTCGATGAACCGTATACGCTGAGCTATAGTGTTAAATTTAGTGTGGTATGTGTTTTCTTTTTTTTTCCTATTTCTAAATTTTTTATAGGCTACTTTCGTATCTATGTCAAACAAGTTGAGACCAGTAATCGTTTGTTTGATTTCACTTTTCTTTAGTGCAGACAGTTCCATTCACTCGAGCGTCCTGAATTGTTTTACTTTAATAAAGAGCGCAAACTGAACAAGGACGAAGAGGCACACATGCGACAGGACTTGAGCTGTTGCAACATCAAACCAAGCAATATATACCATCGCCTGCGGGGAAAAAAATACACGCATGAAGAAAACAAATACACAAATTATACATTACAATAAGTATGAACTACGCGCCAGTGAAATCAGAGAAAACCATCAAGAAAAAATACATCTTTGTGAATAAGACACACCGAAGGCATGCTACCGCATTTGTACTCAACCTTCAAAAAAAAAAAAAAACAGACATGAAAAAAAAACGTCTTTATTATTTCTCTTTCTGTTTTGCCTTTTGCTCTCTTCAAGAACTTCGTCATTTTCAAAATGCATTCACACCCGCGACGCTTTAATTGCTTGGCAAGATGGCCACCTAAATTGCTCCGCACCGATATACTATGTTCACGAGCTCTGTCATTGAAATACCCACCTGTTTGTCCAATGTAAATGCGGCCACAGCTCATAGATAACCCCAGTTGTGCAGTACAGATAGATGACGGCATTTTTTTATTTTTTTAAGGCGAAAGTTTTACTTGCCTTATTACGCGAAAAGCTGGCAACGTTGTGCCTAAAGATAAAAAAAACGTTATAAAGCACGTTACTAGAAATAGATCACAAAGAAAAGCACAGCAACGCAGATGCTTCGTCACGGTAGCGGGTCAAGGTCAAAGCGGAAGCGCCAAAGAATTAAAACACAAAGAAAAGTACAGCAACGCAAATGCTTCGTCATGGAAGCCATGGAGCCTGCAAGGGCGCCACGCCTGCGTAGTGCGGGAGCCTTATGTCACCGCCGGGCGACAGCTCAAGCAACAAGAAGACACACAGACACACACACGGCGAATACAATACCGGCAGAAACAACTTTAATATGTGTAGAAACATTACTTGAAAACATTTCACCCGCAGGACTTTAATGCCTTTCGCATTCCTATACCTAAGCAGTCTTAAGCGTCTTCAGCGAATTTTCTTTGCGCATTGAACACGCTAATGTCCAGCAGTGTTGATACGGAACAGCGTTCCAAGGATGGAACACTGTTCCTGGAACGCGTTCCTTATAGGAGGAACGAAGGAACGCCGCCGTTCCATCTTGCATCGGTGGAACTGGAACCGAAACTCGTTACGTTTCTACGGGAACGGAAAAAGGAACGGTGTTCCTTTCTCTTTTCTTTTTGTTTGTCCAGTGGAATAATTTGTATTTTATTTCTAAAAGGGAAATTCTAAAAGTGTAAAAACAATATCTTTACGAAGAGCAGGATATCGTTAACTTTTTGGTTACTTATCATAGGGTTTATTTTGTGTGGTCCTCACTTGGTAACAGTCGGGTGCAGGAGAGCTAGTGGACATCGATTCTTTTTTCAGTGCCCGAGACTGGTATAAAAAGCAAAACTTTTAGTCTAAGGAAAAACACGGAAAGAGGGCGTTTCAAACTCAGCTACTTTCTTTGCTTCCACGAATCTTCATACACCCAGAAACCTAAGGCCGATTACAGCCATCACTGAACTTCAACAAAGAGACCTACAGTTGCAACAAAAGAACAGGTTAGCTGCATCGAACGCACCCTTGTATCCCCAAGATTGATCACTTAAAATATACACGAAAATTAATCTTTATTTCACTCCGCTTGTCCCCCATCTTCAAACTTAAGAACAAATCCAACCTTCACGAAGAAGGACTTGCAGTTTTCAAGACTGACCTTCCAAAAGCTCTACCCTCTTCTTCACTTGCTCGTCTTGCGGACAGTAACATTAAGAAGCAGCTGTTGTTAAGTTCGAACAAGGGACTTTGTTAGATTGAAACGTGTAGGTTGTTGTAAAACGCTCGTGCAATGTGGGGTAACAGCACATTTGGCTCATCTGAATCGCCCGCCCCAAAATATGGCTGAAAGATGAGATTTTTAAAGGTGAATATATCAACAAATCAAATCCTGCTTCGGCTGTCTTCCTCTCCTGGTGCCCTTCCATCATTGCATTCAAATTATTATGTTGACATTTGATGGGATAGATAAAAAAGAGCAAACTTTGCTTGATTTATCTAAATATGGTAATCAGCAAAATACAAATGTAACGTATATGTAACGATACGTTCCATTGTTTTTGTTTGCAATTGTAACGGGAACGAGTTCCTTTTTCACATATGGAACTTGTAATGGGAACGCGTTCCAAAAATCAGAAGAAACGAGGAACGAGCTTTCGTTCTTTTTTTTTCGAGGAACATGTACCACACTGATGTCCAGTAAGCATTGGACATATCTTGCCAAGCTTGCAAGGAGCAGAAAAAAGAAGATTAACACCATACCTACCAGCTATCCTTTCTAATATTGCGCGAAACTTTATGCCTATAAGTCACAACTTGCTCTGATTTTTTGTTTATCTGCTCGCGAGTAGGATTTTTATTATTTTAATAATAATTTTCGCTAAAAGGCTCTCGCAAACACCTGATAGTAAATTATTAGGGTACCCCGCATCGCCAGTCCTGTCGTATGTGTGCCTCTTCGTCCATGTTCACTTTGCGCTATTCTATTAATGTCAAGTATGAACCAACTCGCTCAATAAAAGTCGTGTCATGATTTTGTTTGTTGTGGAGAAAGAAGACATAGAGAGGCACAAAACGTTCACAGTTCAGTATTTAATTAATATTATATAATTCTAGCTTTGCCATTCACGTTAACGGCCTATTTGTTCAATATTAAGAAGCGGTAAAACCTGTCTACACTAATTAAAGCAAAGAAATATGCTTAGTGTTGGTGAACGCGCTGGCACAAGTAAGTTGCAAATGACAAAGTTAAAACCCAGAAGAGACCAAAAAAAAACTATTCTAAGGAGCGAAAGTATGCAGGTGAGCTGGTTAGAAGCCATCATAATCTAAACCCTGAGACAATGAAAAATAAAATAATGGACAAGACGAACTCGTGTGACATCTACTTTTGTACCCGTGCGTTGTCCTTCTTGCCTTATATAAAGAAAGGGGGTGGAAAATAGGAAATCCGAAGCGCAAGTGCAATAAAAATATTAGTGCCTTCATTTCTGGTAACTCGCTTCCCAAGACCTAATTCAGCAGAGAAGCTGCAATAATTTCCCAATAATTAAGCTGCGTGCTTGAAACACACACACACACACACACACACACACACACACACACACACACACACACACACACACACACACACACACACACACACACACACACACACACACACACACACACACACACACACACACACACACACACACACACACACACACACACACACACACACACACACACACACACAGCACACACACACACACACA
The DNA here is from genome assembly GCA_037355805.1 of Ixodes ricinus. NCBI lineage: Eukaryota > Metazoa > Arthropoda > Arachnida > Ixodida > Ixodidae > Ixodes > Ixodes ricinus. The sequence continues at coordinate 138,039 of JAZHYW010007427.1, forward strand.
CACACACACACACACACACGCACACAGCACACACACACACACACACACACGCACGCACGCACGCACACACACACACACACACACACACACCTGATGTATTATATTATATTCTGTGAAAATAGCTGTGAACCTTTTGTCACTTTGTATTTCGATGCCGTGTTTTTTCTCTGAATTGATTTTCCAACGGTTTATGGCGCAGCAGAAACCGAGCTTATATTGCACTTTATCATATTTTCGGAGAGGCCGTTCAACGTTTTCATGAGATGATGGACCTAGTCAAATCGAACACAAAGATACTGTATTTCGGATTGCTCTGGGTTCAAAACATTAAGTTATATTTACTCACAATTGACCATTTGATCGCGTGACGCTTCACAGATGCACGCCACTTGTAGTACAACCGATGGTCCCTCAAATAAAACAAATGTTTCCACGTATTTACGTATGTATATAAAAAAGGGTAACAACAGGCTTATCGCTTGAGGCCCCAAATAAAAAGTAAAAATTGAAACAAAAAAAAACGTCAAAGAGTTACACGCACTTGGATTCGAACAAGTATAAAATGAGTTAGGAAACCAGAACATATACATTTCTTCGTCTGCAAAGTTCGTCTCTCCTGATTACGTTGACTAAAAAAAAAAAAAGAAAAAAAAAAGAAAAATGAATTTGTATGGCGTTATTCTTCTCGTTTCTGTCCAAATTCAGAAGTAGCAGACATGTGCGTCAACTAAGACTAAATGCAAGACAAATAAAGGAGAGGATGAAAAAAGCACGAGAGAGAATGTGGCGAAAGAGCTAAAAGAATTTAAAAAAGGGGGGGGGAGAGAGAGAGAAAGAGAGAGAGAGAGAGAAAAGGAACGGAAGACCCCGAAAAATCTGGTCCTTGTTTACCCATGTCTGCCACTCATCCGGGCGCCTCAAAATGGGTGTCCCGGCTGACTTGACTGGCGCCCAACGGGGGCATGTGCCTTTCTACGTCAAACGTACGAGAAAAAGAAAAGAAAAAAAAATAAGAGAAAAAAGAATCGAAGACAGAGCCCGACGGCGCACGGCGCGCAGTTTTCCTTGTTAACTAGCTTCGCTTTGCTCCCTGCAGCTCTGTCTAACAAGAGAAGCAGAGGGAAGAGAGGAGGTGCGCTGTCAGAATACGGGGTAGATAAACGCCCGCATAGACATAAACACAGAAAAGGGCGTCGGAGAACAAACAGAAAGAGTGAGTGTGGAACGTGGCTCCCGAATAGCAAGTACAAATAACAAAAAATAAAAGCGTTCAACGTTAAGTGAGGGTGGATAACTAGTAATAATAATAAAAAGAAAAGAAATGGAAACAGACGGTAATATCAACATAAAAAAACGAGAGACAATGGAAGGGTAAAATTATAGACGGGAATTAATCAAATTACGCGCGAATTGAATTAAAACTGTTCTTCTTTCGCTGCGCGCGTCTGGACGTCCCTCTTTTTTTGTTTTTTTATGAGGTATTTTGAGCCGTTAATCGTGGACTGTTCGAGGACACTGCAGCGCATGACGCGCGTCACAATTTCTCCCTCGTCCGCGCAGCTGCGACGGCCTCTCTGTCCGTGGCACCAGACGACGTGTCAGAGCAATGGGGTGCCATCGGACGGAACGGACGAATCGGGAGTTCCTCTCCACTGCTTTTTTTATATTATTCCGTCGCTCTTTGTGGGGAACTCCGATCCATTCGAAAGCGTATTTAAACCTCTAAGAAACGCCCAGCGTCGGAGCTCACAAAGTGCCCAACCTTGCATGTCGGGCAAGTAATGTATTCCTCTCTCCCGTACGGTGCCCTTGTCCGTGGTCTTGTTCGAGGCTGTCTGTGTTGGGGCAGATACTCTCGTTCCACTACCGCACTTTGCATCGCTGACAGGAAGTCCTGTGGGTGACTAGATTACTCAAGTGTTTACAAACTCGCAGCTCAACATCCGGCAATTGCCTCTTGCGAGTGTGCGTCGCGCGACACGTTCTTGGCTTGCAATATCTTGCTGGGCAAAGCTTTACTCAAGATATCATTGAACTAAATTCAAACTGTACGTGTTATGTCATATTTTTGTAAAGTGCCAGTCAAGAAAGTTGTGTTTCTTTATTTTTTTATGTGGAAGTGCTAATAAAATCGTTTAGATCAAAAACCCAACAGCACAAAGGCCATCGAGGCTAATAAGTAGAGCCCTGCGCCGAAAAGGGATTGAGCATCCGCATCCGGATACTTTGTATCCGCTTGATGACAATGCAATTAATGAAAAGGTACAAGCGAGCTGGACAAGAATAACGATAATAACCACTGGAGAAGGGAAACAAGGGGAACAAAGGACAGACACAAATCTCCAAGCACAGCTAGGTGACTGGTGCGCGACTGAGAAAATCCGTCTGGTCCTTGTATCGAACCAGGGACCTCTCTGTAGAGTCCCCGGGTGTGGGGACGTGTGTCAAGGACGACCATTCCAGTCGGAGCTCTCAGGAAGACTGTTTTATATCACGAGACATTCCAATTATATCAAAGAAAACAAGGAAGACAAAGAATGATGAGATAGGACAACACAGAGAAGAAAAGGAAGTGATAACGAAACATGATGAGCACAACATTTCTCCCCCCTTAATGACAAGGAAAACTAAAAGTGACTATAATACAGCCGAGAAAAAAGAGAGAAGGATAGAAATAGGACATAGCGTACAAGATACATAAACAACACACCATCAGTTACATATGTCATGACAGTTTCAACACGCATGCGAACAATACAGTTATTACATCGAAACACATTCACATCATTCAAACTTTGGTGTTCCTGGCCAGGAACTTTAAAGCTAATCGTATGTGTGGTCGGTGCTGGTTTCGCTGCGACTGAGTGGGAGTAACAGCGGTTGGCTGCCAGTCAGTGGGGGCACCATCTTGCACCTCCGGTAGGGGTTACACCTTGAGGAACTCTTTTAGCTTCACTTGAAGTGGGCTGTCCAAGTGAATCGTTCCTCGTTGCTGGCCTGTTCTGATTCTGCGTGATCGTCTCAGGCTCTGGAACGACCGACAACTTTGAAGCGTTCCACGCCCTGCCATCCTCAAGTCGGTACGTCCATCTCCCGATCTGCTTGATTATTCGCATAGGAGGAGTGAACGCTGGGCTTCCCTTGCGTATATGGCCCGGCTTCTTTACTCTAACAAGATCACCCACTCTAAAACGCGGTGTCTTGGCCGCCCGTCTTCCATCGGTGTAACAACCGCTCTTCTCTTGTCGTTGCCGTACGCGGTCGCGCATTCGCTGCATTTCCTCCATAGGGTTCTTAAGGAACTCCGTGTACGAGAGTCCAAGGATGTGTAGCCTGTTGCGCGGCTTGCGACCGTGGAGGAGAAGAGCGGGAGAAAGTCCCGTAGTAGCGTGCGGTGTACACCGGTAAATGAAAATGTAGTCGAGAACAGCGGCTTGTAGCGATCGGTTCTCGAGTGAAGCACACTGTACGTAGGACTTGAATGTGCGATTAAATCTTTCAACTTGCCCATTGGCTTGCGGGTGGTAGTTCGAGACCAGCTGGTGCTTTATACCACGATGAGCCAGGAAATTCTTAAACTCCTCGGACGTAAACTGGGGCCCGTTGTCACTTACGACACTCTCTGGATACCCCTCGCGCGTGAAGACCATGTGCAGAAAATTTGTCACAGTCTTTGTGGTAACGTTAGGGCAGAACTGTATTTCCGGCCACTTGGAGAAGTAATCGACCATCGTGATTACATAGCGGAAAGCCGGTGGTGCTCTCTCGAAGGGACCGACAATGTCAATGCTATGATGTCAGCAGCCTGTGTTTGTAACAGAGAAGGATCTGGCGGGCTCGATGACGCTTCGTCAAGTTCACCGGTCTCCGTGTAGAAGCACGTTTTGGTTGCGCCACTCACTTGAATGTCCAGTGCCACTATAGCGTCCATGCCAAGTAGCGACGTGCCTCTGTCTGCGATGTAAAACAAGACTTGTGCCTGTCGCGTCTTGAACATTACTGTAGCCGTGAAGGCACCCAGGACGTTGATGGGTTCACGGGAAAAGTTCAGTAGTGTAACAGGTGGTGGCACGACTTTTGCATCACTGGCGAATCGCTGTGTGAATGTGGACTTGTCCATTATAGAAACGGACGATCCCGTATCTAACAAGAATGACAGTGGTGTCCCAAACACTTTGACGCTGATAAAAATACGCGTTTTAGAGGCTCCCGTAATGTGATTTACGAGCCCTGCTTCATCGTCGTCATCAAAATCCGATAGAATTTGTTCAACTTCTTCGCGCCGGCGCCGTTGAGAGTAAGCTCTGCGCACGCTTCTGCAAACATCGCCGAAATGACCTCGACGGCCACAGTTGTAGCAGCAAAGGTTCCGTGCTGGGCAGGTGTCATAGCTCCGGCAACGTTCCCAGCCGTGACCGCAATTGGAGCACGTGCGCCCATGACTTCTGGTGTAGTCCTGTCGGGGAGACTGGTGTCTTGCGAAGTCTTGCCGCGAAGAAGTTGATGGTGCAAACTGGACCATTCTGCGGTCCGACGACTGTATGAATCCTGAGTGTCCACCTCCATAAGATTGGTCGCGACCGGTACCGCCACAGGCTGTACAGAACGGAGCAGTCGAGGACTGTCTGTCACGCATGCTCCGGGAGGACGATCTTCGCCTGTCTGCCGGCTGGTGCCTGGAAGAACGACTATTGTACCGGCGCTGTACCTCCCGAGGTGGCTCATTTCTTGAAGACGGCAGAGACCGTTGCCCTGAAAAGTCTTCTCTTGCCGGTGATCTTGCTTCAAAGACCCTGTTTCTGGTGGTAACCTGACAAGTCGCTTGAGCGTTCGCAGGCGGAGTTGTCATTGACGCCCATTCTCGCACCTCACGTCGTGAGCGTTCAAGGTTCAGAACTGTCTGGATGACCACGTCAAATGGAAGAGCGGCATCCAGAACCATACGCTCCTGAATTTCGGTCGACGCGACGCCAATCATAAACTGCTTCCGAACCTGCTCTTGGGTTTGGTTTCCGAAGTTGGCCGGAATCGCAAGTGCTCGAAGCGCCGACAGGAAGTCTTTGAGCGACTCACCCTCTTGTTGTTTCCGACTGTGAAATTTAAGCTGTTGCAGAGTCACGTTCGTAGGCTGCGTGAACTCTGCTTCTAGAAGCCTTACGGTCTCTGAGTAGACGTTTGTCGCAGGTTGACCGACAGCATCTCCGCCGCTTGCTGTTGCCGACGTTGCTGGCGCCTGTTCAACAGCAAGCTGTGGCATTGGTAGAGAGTCGAATATTTGCTGACCGGTCTGGCCGAGACAGCTGAGCAGCATGGCTTGCCGACGCTCTGGGTCGTAGTCTCGAGCACCAGTGGCCAACAAATATCGCTCGAACATCCGAATCCACTGTTCCCATGGAATGGGCGGAGGACCCGGCTTCGCCAAGAACTCCGGAGAAGTCGTCCACCAGACGCCATTGTCGAGTTGACTGTGAATGGAGGCCGTTCTATTCAGCCGCCATCTTGATTGTCGCTGGGACGAAGCAGGCTTGTCCAGGAGGATCACTCGTCGGGGCGGGCCGACCGACGAAATTGGAGACCGAGCCGTTGCTTGCCCAGGAGAACGGTAAGGCCAAGGGACCTCCTCGTCGCCAGAAATGAATGTAGAGTCCCCGGGTGTGGGGACGTGTGTCAAGGACGACCAGTCCAGTCGGAGCTCTCAGGAAGACTGTTTTATATCACGAGACATTCCAATTATATCAAAGAAAACAAGGAAGACAAAGAATGATGAGATAGGACAACACAGAGAAGAAAAGGAAGTGATAACGAAACATGATGAACACAACACTCTCCATTTCCAGTGCAGCGCTCTACTAACTGAGCTAACCAGGAGTTAGACGCCAGTAGAACAAACGGGTTTTAACAGCTTCCACCAGTGTAACAAGGGTGAACGGCCTGCCTTTTTAAGGTTATGATGAATCCCATGCATTGTTTCTCTCCTGTAGTGCACATACAGAACTATTTTAATAATCTTGATGCGCGCCTTGACTTTTTTAATAATGACATCGCATCACTCAAGAGAAGCGTTGACAATCTGATATAGTGCGTTGTCGTCGGGCCGTTTTCTGGATTTATTTGTTTCGTCGCTTTCACTTGCGTAATGTGACTTGGTCCTGTACCCTCCCTTCCTGTTCCCTTGAGAAAGAACATTTGTTCCTCACGGAAATAGCACATCTGCCGAAGGTGTCGTTGGCGCACCTTCAGGACTACCTATTCGACTAGCCTGGTCCATATACCTGAGAACGACTTAAAACCTACAAATACCTAAATCCGTTCAACTATTCCGCAAACAACAAGGCATCGGCAGTGGGCACCTACATTCTCCTAGGCGCCGAAGATACGTGCCGAGCTTCCCCGCAGGGGTCGCCGAGCCGGGTATTGGTTTTAGCGGACAATCTTTCAAAGTTTTTATTACGCTTCCTTTAACGCGACGTGAGTCTCTGTAATGCACAGTTTTCTACTGTGTTCACCTGCTTGCTTTGGTATTCAAGGTTTCTTTCCCAGATCACCGTGCACATTGTATTTGTGCGTGCGTAATGGCCCATCGTTGAACGAAGATCGTCCGTCGATGCGCCGCGGCGCCGGCGCCACATTCTCGCGTTTGTCGCGTTGCGCCATCTATCAGCAGCACAATGAAGTAGGCTAGCACCGTCTGCCAATGCCGTCGTCCATCAATCACCCAGGCTCGGCGGTGTCAGTGGCGTCCCTCGTCTCGAGATAATTGAAATAACTTCACTTGCGACATTTTGTTCGTGCCGGTACGCATCCTCAACTTTATAGCACGACACTAGAGTAATTCTAGAGCGTACCTTTCACGCAATTGCTCGCTAGGGAGCTAAGAGTCTTCGCGCACCCGCCCAAACACAAGGTAAACATAGGAGAACCGGAAGGATTTCTCCCCCCCCCCCCTGTCATGGCGGTCGGAAGTGGCGCGCACACGCTGTATGCCACGTATCATTACATCATTTGGTGGCACCAGATGACGCTCTTCTGTTTTATCTCATAACACTCCATGACGATATTTCGGTAGGCCAGGCTCCTCTTACCAGCATTGCACGTTACCTTACGCTCTACCTTGAAAGGGCTTGAAGCTCAAGCACAGGCTCTTCGCGAATGGCTCGGTCTTCCTGTTTGCATATCCAATGTTGGAAGCGTCTGCTCTTAAACGTCGTGCTTCTCGTATGATCCATGAGCGTCATTCTACACGCCGACGTGTCTTTACCTACACATCTACCACTTCTGATAGCATAGGCATTCGGCAGTATGTACCATCACAAACTTCACCCTTCAGGCCACCCTTCAAACTTCACTGGTGCCGAACTCACTGGGATTCACGAAGCTCTGAAATTTACTTCAGAAAGAACCACCGAACCGCACAATCCTTATGGCTTCCAAGGCAGCACTACGAAATTTGTCTTCTCCACGCACGAAGAACTCAAATGTATAGATTATTCATCAAATATGCGCCCTCATCTTGAGGCGGCTCGCGCAGAACCAGACCTGTGCCCGTTACTTGAAATATGTAGTGGATTACAATTACAGATTACCGAGCCTCAAATGTACTACCGTGACTAATTACTTTCGCTGAAAAGTAACGCATTCCTTTATTCGTTACGTTACAAATTTCTTTCCCGTTACTTCTCCCGTACACTTATCATGAAAACAATAAAAACAATTTTGATGTTTTCAAAAATGTTCTGCAACACTAATGTACATTTCTCATACGCCTCATTATAGTAGCCCTCGTAAAAGAAAGCAGCCACCTCGGTGGCTCTGAGGCGAGAGCGCCGGCCTACGGATCCCCACGTGGCGGGTTCGAATCCCGGCCGAGGAACCCGCAATCTGACGGAGGCTTATTGCGGAGAAGGCGCCGTGTAACCGAGCTTTCGGTTGCACGTCAAAAGATCCCCAGGTGGTCGAAATTAATCCTCAGTCCTCCGCTGGGTTCGTGCCAGATGCACGAACCCAGCGATGCCATCGTTGGTTTGGCACGTAAAACCCCAAAATTTGATTTGTTCTCGTAAAATAAAATATTGTATTTGAGAGAAAGGTGAATGTAGGTGCACTCTGTTCACTTGTAAGCTGGCAGGGCAGCGAAAGTTGCATCCACATCCGCCATCCCGCCAGCTTACGGCAACTGGAAATAATCCCTGGAATTCTGCAGACAAAGCTAGTGGTGCGCATGCTCAGGAGCAGTGTCTACCTCCGCTAGGAGATCAAGAAGACAACGTCTACTTGGCGTTGTCTTCTTGATACTTGTTTTTGCATATTTGTATATGCCTTGCACGTTATTTTAGTGGTTCTAGTGATCGGTCACACAAAAAATTGTGTTTTCTTTTTGGATTCTCCTCTTCACAGTAGATGTTTTCCATTTTGTTGAACTTGCTATCTTTATGTTGCTGAATGGCCTGCTCATATTACTCCAGTTTCTGTATTATGTTTATACTTTTTTAGTAACGAGTAATTAAAGTAATGCGTTGGCAATATTTGTAACGAAATTACATTACAAATTACTGCCGCAAAAAAATTAACGTGGCAACTACAAAATTACTTGAAAAAGTAACGGATTACAAGTATTCCGTTACTTGTAACGGAAGAACCTCTTAAGTCTGCGCAGAGCATACAGCTGTCTTCCAATTAATACCAAGCCATTGTGGAGCCACTAATAATGAGAGTGGACTCTGGACTCTTTGCAGCCGAACTGCAAGAGTTTATCATTACTATTCCATACACAAGGCCAGATGCCGGGCGAAGAGCAAATCGTCTCGGAAATACCATTTACCATTCGCGTTTCCATTTGGTCTATAGCCCCATATATCACTACAAGCGACTTTTGGATATGAGTCCTAGGCTCCAGTATCGTGCACCGTGAAGAGACCGATGTGCTGGGACCCCATTTTCACCGCATACACCTTCATGCTACATACACCAACAAGTTCCTTCACACCGTTGGCAGGGTGCCACAATCGCTCTGCCTGACGTGCCTCACCGGTTGAAAATGAGCAGCATCTCCTGTGCGAGTCTACACTATATTCTGGAAGGAACATGAGCTATCATGGCCGAGGCAGTCAATCTTTTTGGACAACATTACCTATGCCGCGACCCCTCGGTTATCGCCGAACGGATGAACAATATTAAGTCTAAAGGCTGGTACACACACCTGCGACTACTTACGACCTCTTGTATTCTCATACGACGAGAGAACACACTGACGCAATTGATCGGATAGCCGTGGAACACTTGTGATTTCCGTCTATTTGCTACTTTTTTCGCGTATCATTCTTCCTTTATTGGCTCGAAAGAACTTTTGACAATGTTAGAAAGGACCATTTCTCATAGATAGTACGTACATTTGATGTCGCAAATACCACAAAACCTTAGCTCTGGTGAAATGCAGTTCCGGGGCCACCTCATAGATGACGCCAGCGTGCCAGTGTGTTATCTCGTCGTAATATAAGAACTCGGTCGTTAGCAAATGCAAGTATGGGAACCAGCCTTAAGTGGTCGCCGATTCCCTAACCCGTTTTCTAAAACAAACACGAGTGGACGGGACACTTTAAAGATAAAGAAAAACACGTGTTTCTCGTGTCTTCCATACTTGTTATCAATGCATGGTTTGACTGAATTTTGTTTAATACGTCTTTCAGTTTACTTTACATAGTTTATGCATTTTTGTTTTCGTACGTTAACTATAGATATTTGTATTATTTCGTCTATGTGTTTTTCCTGACTGTATTCATTTCCCCCTTTCCCCAGCATGAAGTAGCGAACTGGCAGTATTCAACCTACACTCGGGGACAACTTTCTGTGGCAGTGAAGAGAAAGTTGAGAGAGGGGGGGGGGGGGGGCTAATGACCCTGCATGATAGCGCTAATATGTAGTTATGGACTTTTGGGGTTTCGGTTTCAGTTTTGGGGTTTGGCGTGACAAACACGCATTTGCTAAAGTTAATCTCTTTGTATTGAGGATCGCGGTTGGAGGTGCTGAACCGCAATCGGCGAGCATGCAGACATTTCCACGTCTCTTTCCCTGCGTTTCACCCGTTTCTACTTACAAGCCAACACTTTGACTGAAGCACTCGGACAGACTTGCAAGGTAAATGAAACAGTGGCTGATCTCGTCGGATTCTATTTGTCTTGCGACCGACGCAGATATGCCGCGCCGATTCAGCGCTGCGGTTTTGAGGTAATTGATACGTCAACTCCTCTGGTCTTGAAAAATCACAGCGCGGGCGTGATACACCGAAATAGGACCACGCACCCGCTACGGTACGAAGTAAAGTCCCATTTCGATCGCGTTCCAGTTACCGCTGGCCCCAGTGGAGGGTCGGTGGCAGCGCTACAGCTCGGAACACGTAAAGCGATAGCTCGCGCTGCCGAACCAGGAATCCTGGGCTCAATCCCCACCCTGCTCGCTTGCGCCGGTGAGCTCGCTAACCAACCGATATACGAAAACAATGGAGAGTCCCGGCTACCTTTGTATCGCTTGGGCGTACACGCTGCACACCACTTGCTTGGTTCGTTTTGGCAACTTTTGGTTGATAAACTTCGCGAAAATCTTACGGGGCGAGCAAGGGGGCGAGCTCACGTGAAGGTTTACACCATACCAACGATACCCGTCGATGCACACGAGAAAGACGCCATGTTTGTTTTGCATGAAACTAGAAACCCTGCGGCGAACTTAAACCAAGAAAACCCGAAAAAGCTAACGAAGAATCGCTATAAATTTGGCAGCTCCGGACTAATATTATAGTAATATTGTAAAATCAAAGTGAAAATAAGAAGTATTTTTTGTTTTTTTAATTGGTTAAGTTACACACAGCAAATCATTTTGGTAGAACCGTGTTCAGCTGCGCCTAAAACGGCGTGCTTCGACTCTGCAGCCTTGGCTCCATTGCCACAGAAAGTTGACCCCAATTATAGTTAACCTCATCATCTTCTCAATAATTCATTTCCCTTTGCTAAAGTGATCGGAAGATCTCGTTCGCAGCGTTTCATCACACGCTACCGCTTATACATAGTAGCTGACAGGTTAAGAGTTCAGGGAAGCTCCTCCCGCCTCTTTCCACTTTAACAGAGCGAACTCTGTCGCAGGCACGTAGCCAGGGGGGGGGGTCCCATGGGGCCCGCCCCCCCCCCGAAATCTTCCATTTTGCTGGGACCTCCTCTCCCTCCTCCTCATACAGCATTTTGTCATGGGTGGGCCCCCCCCCCCCCGAAACAAAATCCTAGCTGCGGTGCCTGTCTGTCGGTATCCGTCTGCAAAAACAAAAGTCAGAAATTGCATGTAAAAGCGCTCCATTGTATGGAAATGCATATACGCCTCGTCACCTCGATATGCATTTTGATAAGGAAAGACGTCGAAACGTGTGATAATGGAGATACATCCGAGAACAATGGGCCTTCTCCCGCTCGAGTCGGGTGACGTCACTGCTTTACATATATAAAAGCAGCAGCTGCCGAGCAGGGCATTCCATTGTGTTCTGCAGTTGCTATGGGAAGGCCACGTATAGTTAGGACTCCCGAAGAGCAACGTGCCTATGACGAGCGCCATCGGTCATGTATAGATTTAACTTTAGCAAAGAATCTCACCAAAGTTGTAATGGAACCCATTAGTGTATATCATAGTGATCACAAAGCAATCATCACTACCGTTTCAAAATGATGTATATATACTGTAAATAAACATTTGGTGAAGTGCTTTTGTGTGTCTCTTGGTGAATCATTTGTGGTGGTGCTCTACAGCTTCGCTGGCCAACCACCTTCACAGAGTGGAATGGCTCCAATTATTTTTTTCACGCGAAACAATTTCAGACATGTTTTTATTATCTCTGTTTTAAATAGCTGTCCTGAATTCTAACTTATCGCCGGTGATATATCAGAAATAGCTGACCTTAGGATAATTTAATTTCTTCTCCTGCCGTTCCCCTTTTTCCCAGAAGCGCACCATCAGCGTTTTCTACTCTTTCCAGAGCTCCACGTGGACGGAATGACAAATTACTGCATTACTAGCTAATTATGAGGCGGATATGCAGTTTAGACACGTCTGAAAATGCGGCCAGTACACTAGGCGTATGAAATGACAAAGCACATCTATTGCAACAGTGCAGACTGGTCTTTGGTTTAATCCTTACCTGGGCCTCGTAATTCTCTCCAGTCCTTCCTCTATAGTAACAGTAATTGACTTTAATTTCAGGAAGGCTCTAAATTCCGATGCCTTTTTGCCTGGTGCCGTTATTGTAGCACCCTGGCACACAACAGGTGGAGCCACCCATTGAAAACCGTGAGTAAACACCCGATTAAAAGTCTCGCGCTAACCCGAAAATTTCCAAATGCCGGGCGTAAGCGCATTGACCAGGGTTGCCAGGTAGGTTCTAGCTCAAACCGCCAAATGCCGAAAGGTGTAGCCCAAAAGTAGCCAAATGCAAGAAATTCATATAGCCCAAAAGTAGCCATATTTGAAATATCTGCAGAGCCCAAAAAATCGTGCGCTCGAATGTACGAGCTCAAGGCGAAGGAACGGCGTCTGCATATCTAGGGTTACGAGCAGTTTGCAAGATCTACACATCTTGAAATGTACTACAAACTTTTATTTCAAACACAAACAAGTACCAAAATTTTTCACACGCGTTTCTACAGTAACATAGTTATGAAGCACTCGCTCGTGCTCGGCTGACAAGCTTCATACATGATTTCCGTGTTAAAACGGGCAAAACATTCTTCAGTAGGGTTGATGTCCTTACATCACTCGTTCTTTCCAAGGAAAGCAAACTTTACATAGAGGATGTTTTGAAGAGTTCGAAGGGACATCCTGTTCCTTAGGTCTATGTGAGGGACACGTGACTGAATACTCTCTCCACGGCGGCCTTCGACTTGTGCAGTGTCAGGAGCGCGATGGCAAGCTCGGATAGCAACGGAAACATGGCTGCTCCTGCGCTTCTTAACTTGGCCTTGTTCAGATTATTCATTGTTCTAAATCTGTTGTGTTTTGTTATGGCTCATTTTGCTTTAAGAAACGTCTATGTTTCGCAAAAAAACCTCCTTTGTTATATCCAATACATCACGCGTTATCGGACGGCATGAAATTCTGCTGGATGTCTTGAGTTGCCTTTAGTGTCCTTTCTCCTCGGAAGAGGTGCCTCCTGTACGAGGATGGTGGAAAACTCGAGGAGATAAGAGACGCCAGTAAGAAGGAGAAAGGACTTGGGAGCATAAGATAAGCCACAATAAATACAAAAGCGATGTCTTCGGAGCTGAATCTAGGACGGTAGCTCACTGGAGCTAATAGGATCTGGCGACGCTCACGCATCTTCACACAGAAAATCTCTGAAAGCGGGAATCCTGAAAGGGTGGACTGTCGCTTTGTGCCCATGCTGAAGTGTCTTTTGTACATCTACTCTAACTAAGCAAAAAAAAAAAAAAATAGCCGCGTTAGGATTTGAAATAGCCCAAAAATAGCCACATAGCCAACCGCCTTATTTCGACGCCAAATGCATTACAAAATAGCCCAATTTGGCTATTAAGCCCAACCTGGCAACCCTGGCATTGACGTGGCCGGAAAACTGGGGAGAACTACCGGCACCAGAATGCACCGCGGCAGCGGTGGCGTCGCGCAACTCCCCGTGAGATCGGTCTATTGGTAAGTGCTTCAAAACGCGCAAACGTCAAGCAGGAAGTGCTTTACTTTCGCGTTTTTTGTGTGATAAGTGACGTGCGAGTTTTTTTGTTTGCTTCGCACAAAAAAAAAACGCGCGTTTTTAACTCCGTGATTTCCGAAACACTTTCCTTTTCTACATGTCTTCTTCCTCCCAGGTTCAGTTTCGGTTTCGAGCAGTTGCGTTTTTTTACTTTACTAAAAATATACGTGACGCCGGGCACGTAGCCAGGGGGAGCGCACATCACCCCCCCCCGAAATCTTCCATTTTGCTGGGACCTCCTCTCCCCCTTCACCCTCATACAGCATTTTGTCTTGGGCGCCCCCCCCCCCCCGAAACAAAATCCTGGCTACGTGCCTGTGTGACGCTGAAGCAAAATAATGATTGGGTAGCCTTCTGACCCGACATTGAATCGCCTGGAAATATATATATATATATATATTGGGCTGTGTCAGTCCCCTATAAGAGTCGTCGGTCACTGCCATAGCCTAACTACATGCTAGACATCGACCATCCGATATAGACAGGGGACCGTAACCGAGCTGTATGGAGACAGCGCGCACGCAAAGGAAGCCGGCAATTGCATAACTATCCTGTCGTGCACCTCTTGACTTCGGGTGGTGGAGAGAAGAAACAGTGCGACGAACGTGGCTTCAGATTCGGGAATTAACTCCGCTCTTCCTCTGCTACGGACGCGAAAACAAACACCACCTGTGGCGCGATTGTCTTACTATCTTCTTTGAAGAGATAAACCAAACAAAAACAAACACACACAGGAGAGTTGTTCTGAATGTGGGCGTCACTCATTTGCGTGCACGCTGTCTCCGTTACAACCAGGTTACAGTTTCCGGCCTATATCGGATGCCTGATCTGCCGGGCTTCTGGAGTACAGCAGAGAAGCTTATGTCACCGCACACCACTAGCGATAGAAAACGAAACAGTGCATTAAAACCCGACATCCGAGACGTCCTTGAGTAGGCTCTGTCTCTCTTTACCCTTTTCCCGCTTTCAGTCTTCCTCTCTCACCAACGCAGACACAGACACGGTCACATGGTTAACAAAAACAAAAAAAGGTCGGTGCCGGCTAAAAAAACGCCCCCCCCCCCCTTTCTGAAGAAAACAAACAAAAAACCTAGAAGGTGAGGGTGTGGGGAAAGGAACTTGATTTCTAATGGAAAAAAATGGAGATCGGGGGCTGAAATGAGTCGCGGAGGCAGGCAAAGATGAGGAGGGGATCGGGACAAAAGGGGGTCTTCGTTAGAGGGTGGGTGCGAGGACTCGAAGAAGCAGGGACGAAAGGGAAAACCGGCACCCAAAACTCGGAAGCCTGTTACAGATCGTTGCGTTGCGGGGAGCACTGTCGATTCTCGGAATGGCCGGTATCCTTTGTGCCTGCTTCTGCTGAGTGCAAGGACTTGTGCCCCCTCGGTCCACGCGCTGGGAGCGCTCTCGGCACGGCCGCCTCCTCCTCCTCGTCGAGTGGCGGCTGTCCCACTGCGCCGGAATGGAGGCCGCAGACATCGAGGACCTGTGACGTATTCTCTGTCGGGGGACGGGGGGCCTCACTACTACCCTAAGCGGGGTTCACGGGCAGGGTTAGTTGGTGTGTGAATAAGTGAGAGTGTTGCGCGAGGGGACGATCTGGAAGGTTAAATATTTAAATTTGGGGCTGAAATGCAAACGAGCCGCGTCGGACTGTTTCCATTCCGAGTCCCTTTCCTCGCCCTCGTTTGTTTTCTTTTGGTTGCTTCGTTTTTTGCATATTATACTCTAGGTCACTTCTCGAATCGGATCATTTTTCCGTTCAATAGGCGGCCTCGACGCATTTCTTTCCTGGAAACTTCGGGGTGGTCGACTGCGTATTTGACGGTTGTAATCATGGAGATGTTGGGCTCGTTGCACTGAAGCTTGACAGTCCACGAAACGAAAATGGAAAAAGGGCGCGCCCTGGTGTTTTGCTCCTGCTTTCTGGCGTGATACATGCGAGAGAAACTCCGCACATTTGGTACCGCCTCGTTGGTCTCCTCGTACTCTAAAGCACATGCATTGGGGTTTGAATTAATTCGGGCGACATTTACAGAACATAAAATTGTTGTAGAGAAAGAAACTGTCCGAAGATTAAGTGTCTCATTTGAGCATCGTTTTCGATTTATTTGTATGAGAGGGCCGTTCGCTCAGCTGCAGTGTAGCCAGAGAGGCATGTGAGGCGTCAGCCCTACCCCCCCCTCGAAAAAAAGTTCTAGCTACAAGCACTGCGGCTGAGTCGAAGGTAGGATTCGACAAGCAGTTACTTAAGGTCTCTGTCGTTGTCAATACGTAAAACAACCCGATATTTTAAATCACTTTGGGTCTCAATCCTCCGTCAAAATTCATATCATGTGTGCACTTCGATACCTAAGATGTATAAACTAACAGCAAATGCGTCTTCTTCACTAAGAACAAAACAAATAACTGTGTCCTGAGCAGTTGCTTTAACGTTTCGTATTAAACTCGCGTAAGCAAACAACAACTAAATATGAGGAACAACTGAAGCAGATAACATGACGCTACACATTCAGTGTAGCTGTTATATCATTTGAATTGATCTTCAGCGAAAGGAATAGGTACACGGTGTATGAACGAATACCATCGAATGGTGATTTAATCTCACATTAAAAGCAGGGAGCCGCTTTTTGAATGGTATAAGCTCGTGATGTTACTATGCAGTTTATAATCACACCTAGGGAGCGGGGAAGGATTTCAAGGGGCAATATCAGGTGCCGACCTGTTCTCACAAGTGCGAAAGTATGAAATTTCGTTTATTGTTTTTACCGCGTTCTGTTTTTTCAACCGAAATTAGGAATAGACCGACAATTTCACCAAGACATTTTAAGGTTCGGGAGCCCTCGGGTAGTACTGCTTCCTAGCAGTAAAAAACAGTTGCATTTAAAGGGACGCTGACAGGGTATTTATGCTCGACGGAGGTTTTTAGTTGTACATGACATATGAGAGCCCAACTACCCAAAACACAATTTGCGGCTCGAAATTCGGTTTCTTTCTGCCCGACAACCACCGATCAAGAACTGGCCGGTTCGAGTCTCGCTCACTCCTCTTCCGTGGTCACAGGCCGTTTTCTAAGGTTTCGACGCGACCACCAAATTTAATTAAAGTCGTTGGTCACTGAAGGCACACACTTAATATTAAAAATAGAAAAAATTATGAAACCCATTTTTCGCGGCTTCTAAAAAACAGCAAATACGTTGATTGAAAAAAAGTTGCACAGAGAACCGGAAGCATCCTGTGCGTGCGTCGTTTCGCGTATCGTGGGACTCGCGGGGACGGCGATGGCAGCGGACGACGGGCGAGGACCTCTACTTACAGAACTGTCGTTCGCGGTACCGGTAAATTCTGGCTGCCTTATAAAAGAGAAGTTTGGGACTGATCAAAAGAATTGGTATTCATCCCGTACGACACGCCCGACCACCAAGCCGATTTGCACGAAGACGTCGCCGAGCCGTCGCTCCCTTCTCGTGGCATGAAGACATCGCTCGCGCAAACGTCAGGCACGACGTGTCTACTTCGAGTTGAACTATGCACGCGTACGATTTCTTCACGAGGTGCGAATATGGCCTATGCGTGGTGCTTCCCGACTTCGACCCGGGAGTGCTTTTGCTGGAGGAAAATCGGCAGCAAACTTTCTAACTTACAGTTTACCGGCTGTATTATTACTAAGGAAAGAGATCCCCCAGCGCAGCTCAGTGGAAAGACGTCCGCTTCACACGCTGCAGTACCGGGTTCGGTCCCCAGTGAAAGTGTACTTTTCTTTTTCAAGCATTTTGAGATGTTTACGTTTCTTTTTTTTTTTTTTACAGCTATCACTGAATAAACAAACAAAAAAAATCACAAACAAATGTTGTGGTCGAAACGTCACTCGAATTAAGTGGTATGGGATTTCCTTTTGACACCTGCGAACTCAATGAAATCACTTTCCACAAAATGCAAAGAGCATATAAATCAGGTAGCCCCGTAAATGTTCTACAGGAATTGCAGCTAGCCATTGGTCCCGATCCCGTTGATCTTTCGGAAACTCGGTCGCACAACGCCACCTTTTTCTGGACGCAGGACATGTGAGCCAGCTCTTAACGTAACATCTTGGGTGTATTCTTTTCGGAGCCGATCACGGAAATTCACCACGAGCACTCACTACTCATCTCCAACTCCTCGATGTACAAAACAACTCATCTTGGAGTACAGAACAGCGAGCGGAACAAACATAACACGCAAAAGAATCGCACGGCAAACAGTTACCGCTACACCGCCACGCATGTCGTCTGCTACGCCGAGGGGGAAAAAAAGCACACGGTCGGGTGTAGCCACGTGACTTCCGCCACTCACTCTCTCCTCCACTTCTCCGACCTCCGTGCGCGGGTTTCGGTTTTGGTTTCGAGCAGTTGCGTCTTTTGGATTTACTAAAAATATACGCTGCACTGTTGCAAAATATTGATTGGGTAGTCCTCCGACACCATAATAAAAGCGCCTGGCGAAAAATGAAAATTTTGGGGAGTTGTGCAGCGTCCCTTTAACTGCCTGTACATGTGATTCACAAAACTAAAGTGCGCACACCAGGCACGTAGCCAGGAGGGGGGGGCATGGGGCCCGAGGCCCCCTGAAATCTTCCATTTTGCTGGGACCTCCTCTCCCCCTCCCGCATACTGCATGTTTGTCACGAATCGCCCCCCCCCCCCCCCCCCCGAAACAAAAATCCTGGTTACGTGCCTGGCTCACACGTGACAAAAGTTCTGCGTCTTTTGAATAGCTTTTAACTTGAGACCGAGGCCCAAACTTTTGTCAGACTGGGAGAGCAATCGCTGTTTAACCTGACTTGGATCAAACCTTTTCACTGTGCAAATTGCCGATGAGGTTGTGTTTTACCCGAACACGACGAACCGTAAAACATAAACGGAGAGATGTTTTGTCCTGTCTTTGTCCTATTTGTCGCTTCCTTCTTCAAATCTGTAACTTGCTATCTCGCTCCAATTAGTCGATGGATTGAAGCTCCCTCGGTTCGCACGTAGATAGTTTGCTTCTTTGTCATTTTTAAGTATAGACACTAACTCACGTTTTTCACGTCACGCTTAGACGGTGGCGCTCCGCAAATACTTCCGCCTTCAAAAAGTAAAAAAAAAAATTTAGTTTTTGCATGCGTAGTTTTTACAGCTGCCGTGGGCATACCCGCTTGCGAATAAACGTTTATCATTTTCATAGCTAAATTATAGTTGCAGAAAGAGTGAACAATAAGCCCATATTGTTCAGATACTCTTTCGGGAGTTGTAGTATGTAGACCAATTATCGGCGGCTATTTTTAATGAACGCAATATCCATCGACGGTTAGCAAACTAAAACGGAAAACATTTGGAACGGAATCGCAAATTAATTTTTCTAGCGAGGCAGAAAGTTGGAGGAGTTGGTGAATCATCTTACAAGGTATAAAACACCTCAAAGAACGAGACACAAGAAACAGGGGTGTCTCATTTTTATGCGCTGTTTTACCTCGTCATTTTTCCAAGTTTGCGGAAGAGCAGTATAGTTTACCTCGCCATGTCCGGCTGATTTAGTAGATATTGTGCCCCAGGTGTGTCTCGCTTGTTTCGCGTTGTTGTTTTTCGGGCTTAAGTGCGGAAAGGGGTAATTTGTCAGCATTTCTATCTTTCAATATCCGGAACACTGTTTGCGTGTTTGTGAACGACTGAAATAAGGAAAATAAATATGCGGTCTCGTCGCAGACCGCTCGTCGCCGGCCTTGTGGCGGGAGATGCCCGGTTATAGATGCGCACGAGGCTTCATGCCCGACAGACCAAGACTAACGCAAAGCCCAGTTCTACAAAGAAGAACACGAGAGAGACACACACACAGAAAAATGGACCAAAAACGAAACGATGTCCCGGGATGCGTGAGGAACGTTAAACCGGGATTACTCTTTACGAGAGTATACGAGATCGCTAGGGGAGGGGGAAGGAGGGGAGATCTCCCTAATGAAGAAAAAATGGTGCTACACCGCCCCTGCCTGCTACTTTTCTAACCCCGTTATTTTTTACGTGTATCTACGCTAGAAATGAAAAGCAAAGCGTTTTTTTTTACTCATTTTTTTAATTTCTTTTTTACTGTGTATTGGCTGACTCTCGGTTGAAGCTACCCCCTCTCGGGTCTCTCTCCCTCGAATTGGGTGCTTTCCATGTCCTTTATCTCTGCCTAATTTTCTACTTATTACTTTTTATTCTTGCGGCCAGAGCGCCGCTCGTGGGCTGGCTCGCACTGCGCCATCTGAACCGCGCCGCGGGAACCCCGGAGAAAACAGCATAACAGACGTCCATTACAACCCCCAACAGAGAGTGAGAGAGAGAGAGAGCTAAAAATAATATCGCGCAAAAACTGAGCGCGTTTTCGTTTGATCGCTGCCATTGCTTACGTATCGGAGCTTCAGCCTATAGGAGAGAAAAAAAAAGTGATAAAGTACAAAGGTTACCATCAGGCAACTAGAAATGAAAGTGTCCTCGTTCCCCTTTTGATTGCTGTTGCTTTTAGATTCCTCAAAATTGTTTCCGATTTGTCATGCGAGTCTCGCTCGCGGGAACCGTTAATTTTTGTTGCTTGGCGAGGCTGCGGAAAACGGTCGCGGGATGGGACACGCGCCGCGCAATACGGGCGCAACTCGCCGCGCGTCTTGCCAGGCCCTTCTTTCTCTAAGTGGCGGCCCAGATGGAGCCAAGTGCCGCTCTGTCTTTCGCCCCGCTCTCTCTCTCTCTCTTCACTCTAAACCCTCCGCCATCGCCGTGGACTTCTCGATGCCGCGTTGAAACGGGCAACAAAGGAACAGCCACGCCGAATGTATACCCTTTTCCCTTTTTTCTGTTCCCTCTCTCGTTTCCTTCCTTCGAAACGCACGTGTTGTAAGGAGGGCAACGCGTGTGTTCCTCTCGAATGACGCGTCGTCTCTAGTAATTATACCGAAAACGATGTTTTTATCGTGCGGAGTAGTGGCACCTTTTGCGTTTGCCTGCGGACTGTGAATGGGAGAGTCGACATTCCTCGCCACGTGTAGTAAGTACTCCGGCCGCTTTTTGCCGGCTCGGAATGTTCCGTGGCGGCGTTTGGCTCATTGGTGGATGTGTTCGGTAGTATCTCCGAAATGGTTTTTTGGTAGGCGCTATCTCGGCGATACTGAACTTGCGACTTCATGTCTAGGAAAGAGTAGGCCTGTCAGCGCGGCGACTTTATAAGACCTTTCGTTAAGTCAATATTTTTTTAAAAGGTGTTGGACGGCACCTTACATCACTCGTAATATTAAAATCTTTACAACAGCGCGTATTTCCGAAGAAACTATATTATGAAGGCAAGCTCTTAACGAGACGTTCGAAACTCTCGTGTATGTACTTTCTGGAAGTGTCGTGTAGTCTGCTCGCAATTCTGATGAACGAGAGGCTGCGAACGCGCATGCTGTCGATATTTCGTAGGAGACCACCGCAGTTGTTATCCTTATCCGTTGCAGATTCCGTCTTCCAAAACACGTGGCCTCCTAGCTCTTCTTTCTTACCCACGACGTTTTAACGACGTCAAGGTTTCCCCGTAATTGTTCGACCGCTGCCAAGGAAATTGGAAGTTTCAAGCAATTTATGGCCATACGGGATTACCTAATGAAGCAACTACGTAATAATGTTACTGGGCCAAAATTAAAAAAAAAATCCCTCGAAACGACCGAGAACATGTTCCACAAATTACCTTGAGAAGATGTGAAAATACTAAAAAAATACGTAACTTTTTTTTTTTTTTTTATTTTTTAGGGCGGATTAATGGTTATGAGCCAAAGTGCTCGTCTTCGAATCTCAGGCACAGGTCCCAGTTCTTGAATTCGAATCCCCGCCGAAGTGTTCGCCATTTGCGGAAAGGCGCAGCGCAAACTTTCGGTTGCACGAAAGTTACACGGCGCTCATAATTAATCCATCCTCATTCTTTCGGTGGGGCCTGTTAGATGCACTTCGTGTGGATCGTAAAAACCACAAAAAAATATCATTTTCATTTGCTCTCGTGCCTCCACGGTAGAGGTGAAATATCTATCAGATGACACCTTCGCCGTGTGTTTTATTTTCGGTGTTGTGCGTTTTAGCATAAATCGTACAATTGCGCGCAACAATAAGAAAAAATGACAGAGTTGGGCAATGCAGCATTCTCGCCTCGCCGTTACATAATCCTCTTTGAGCAGCGACAAGCTATCACGCAGTAACGACCATGCACCACCCGCATTGAGATTAAAAATAATGCTTAGAGAAAAAAGGAAGGGGGAGGGGAGAGAAAGAAAGAGAGAGAGAAGAGAGTTGAGTAAAAACAACAGGAAAGAAACAGCTCGAGTACTTGCGCGAGAAAGGGAAGGACAGTTTTAACGACGATATCTTGGGCGTCTCGGAGAACCGGTTAATCCCAATTAAATTGCCTCTCGCTGATTATGCACAGCCGAGCGAACCAAGGCGCTGGGCCACCTCAGCGGCGGCGACGGCGGCGGCTCGCATTCTGCCTAATGAAATATTAATTGGTGTCTTATTAGAGGCGCTCATTCGCCCAAGTCCGATCCCCTCGTTTGCGCACTTCACCGTCTAATTAAGGCAGCAGCCAATCGGGAGCCGTCTGCGGCCGCCGCCACCGCCACGCTTCCCCGTAATTAACGGGCAATTGTCGCGCGCGAGAACGTCTGCGGCAGCGCCTTTGGGGGATGGTGCGCAGGTCGAGGATTCGGCAGGGCGCGACGAAAAGCAAAACTAAGAGTAAGAAAGGCCAAGGCATCCAACTTGCCGGTCCTATAACGGTGTACCGGGAAGTTCTGATAACTGCGTTACGCGTAGTCGTCCTTACATCATTGCGTTCAGTTATTTCGCTTTAAACGTCTGCATTGACATAAAGCGCTTTGATTCCTTTACGTTGAGGTGTAAGATCTATATGTTCAGCTTGTTGACCCAAATTGAGCCAAGTTGTTGAACAAAATAAAATATAGCTGAACGCCGAAAACAATTGTCCCGTCCCGGCATACACTAAGTTTTATTTGTTAAAATTATGGTAAATATCTATGGCGGAGACGTATCGAGGTAGCTTGTGGGCGTAAACGAGACATTACATTAAAAAGAAAAATACTTAAATAAATTTACATATAATAATAAAAAATATACGCTGTGCCCCGCTTTATTGTATACCACTCCCAAAACACGGTGTGCTATGTTGTATAGAGCCCATACTTTATCCAGAAGCAACGAGGGCAAAGAAGACATTGCGATAGCGCAGTTACAAGACAAGTTTACGACTCTCGATCTGGTGACTCGGCATCTTCCCCCTGACCCCGCTCAAATAACATTCAGGACGTGTTTATATCAGATCAGGTTTTCTTATCGCCCAAGATTATATCAGGTTTTCTTCTTGCCCCAGATTCCCATGCGGTGTACACTAATAGCTCTAACACCCGAAAGTCAACCGACCCTTACCGCTACATAACGAGTGCCTCCGATAACACCGCGCGATAGACGAAGGGCGTCATTCTAATCGGGAAGAGAGCTTTAAACCGAACATGGCGTCCGCGGTGTCTGGGCTAGCACTGGCTATGTGGCACTGGCAGCATACGGGGCGGCATCCGTTCGACTGAATTCCAGTTGACGAAGTCCCGCATCATTCGTGTAAGTACCGCCTTGATTCCACAACCACTCATGACGGGCTCCTTGTTTCGCTCGATGAGACCGTTTGAAAGGTGTGAATAGACGCATACGTACTGGAGTGACCGCGGAGTTGAAGACTTAACCTGTGTGCTGTCGCGCTGCACAGATGTCTGAAATGCAACTTTCTTATTAAATTGGATTGTTCCCTCTCCGGCGCGACACCCCATTTACAACGGGAAGGCTCTGGATACACATTTTCTTATACGGACAATCTGAACGCGTTGAGGGGACGATGTTTAGTCGCGTTCTTCCGCGTCACGTGCAACGTCTCGATAAATTCGGGAGCTTTGGCTCGACTATATACGGCGCCTGGAACGCGTCTCCGACCGGCGTGTTTAGCGTCTATATTTCGCCCATGCATCGCAAATGGTTCCGATAGTGGCGACAAAACACGTCGCAGATGTCGGGATGTTATGCTGTCCCGATCCTGGCGGTTGGGCCTAAACGTTCTGAAGAAGAAAAAAAAAATTACGAGTGAAGGCGAGTGTTGCTGTCTTCGCTGCATCCCAACTCCTGGATGCTGAGGCTTCCGTAGACTGCAGGCAAGCTGGATAGCGACGCGTATGCATAAAACGTTGTTTATCGCCAGAGCTGCCTTTCTATGCAACAATTGAAGAGAACGTTACAGTCTATGGTCCAGATTGGCTTATGCTATTCAAAGGAAACGATACGTACGGTTTTCTCATTGAGAGTTCGCCTGAAGCGGTGACCTTCAAACGGAAAATTCATTTCCCCAGATAAAAAGAAACCTATTGTGAAGGAGCGAGCATCCTTGCGAGAGAGATATTGATCATGCTTATTGATGGAATGATTAATTGAGAAGATAATTTAGAGTCTCTTCCGACACATTACTCCTGGTTTCGCGTAAAACTGCCAAAAAATAAAGAAAATAAAAAAAAACGAGAGCATACACGCTCGAACGCTCGCGCACGCACGTAATATGTAAATAATATACATATTCCTGCCTGCCTGGGCTTCCTCCGTCCACCGTGTAGCCCAGAGCGGGAGAGCTATTCGAAGCGGCGCTCATAAGCCTCCGGCACCTTCATTATCGCCGGTACGCTCAACCACGCGCCGCGCTCATCCAGGGGAGCAGCCTCTGATCCTGGCTTCGTCATTAAAGGGTCTACAAAATTGCTGCCGACATGACGCAGGGTCCGGGGAACGGCCGATCGAGGATTAAATGTGGGGACTTACGGTATATCTGGATACATGCATACATATTTCGGACCGGTGCGGCGGCTGTGAAGTCGGGAGGAGGCGCGCACCCTAGCCTTGGGAGAAGATATCTCTATCTCCTCCCCGACTGCGGCCGCTTCCCCCTTCCCTCCCCGGCGTCGTCCCCTGCCTGCGCCCTGAGAGCCCGCCGCTTCCCCTTTCATCCTCGTCTCCGAGGTTTCCTTCCCTCGGTCGGACGGCTTTGTTTTTCCTTTGCCCTTAATGTGGAGGGAGGGAGAGCCCCCTCCAATTTCTGGAATAGTGGAGGGGGCTCTACCTACTGTCTCCTCTGCTCTATTTTAAAGACTGCAGGGACGCGCGGCCTCGTATGGCTACACTTAAATTAGGAAAAAAAAAGAGAAGCCCGGGGGAGGAGGGTGCGGGGACAGCCCCAAAGATACTGGAGGAAGCCGGGAAATGGGGAAAAGGGGCAAAATCGATAAGTCCTCGTGCTGATTCGGCCTTTTGTTTGTTTTAGGAGTCTACAATTTGAAACTTTCTTTTTATTCTCCAGTTTCAATTGCTTTTTTTTATCACTCGGCGGCACTCATACGCTTGCCCGGTATATACGTATCATCATATGTTGCGTCCCCCCACCGATTCGTTTCGAGGCATGACACCCACCTGGTGGTCTTGCTTGTCAGCGCATTTATCTCGTGAACGGCCGTTTTGTGTCTTGTTGTGTTCAATTTCGACAAACCTTGAAAAACATTTTTTTTCCTATTTGTTTAGTTAGTTTTTACGTCTAAATTAGCACACACGTGGGTGCTATCACGTACAAAATAAATTCACCCATACATGCATATAATCAGGCGCGCGTTCGTATTTTCTCGAGTTTAAGCACGTGGAACGCTACACGTACACAGTTACCCGTCCGTTCACGAACGAGCACACCTACACACAACCACGAACAGACACATGTGCGAACACACACGTTCGCACGTATTCATGAACTAATAAGACCAATGAAATATCAACATGTGCGATTGCACGCCCGTATGTAGTGACTGGAAGGTCGCTGCGGTTTACATACCAGACAAGTGTTATAGTGCAACTTAGCTCGGTATTGTTAAAGAGGATATTTTTCTGCCGTGACCATGGGCTACGTAGGTTGTTAGCTTTCCCCTTTACAGTTGTTTGACATTGGCATCACAAAACACCTTTATTGCGATGAGCGCGCAACGCCGAGAACGGTCCAAAATGAAGCGTTGGAAGCGGAATAAGCAGATTCCACTACACAAACAGCAAGAGTTAACCGCTTCTTATACATCGCACGTTTTTATCATTTTTTTTAAACTTAATCTTACTTTCAAAGCGACTGAAGTCACGACTTCTAGGTTTGATGAAGTTGATTGAAAGCCACACCGCCGATGTTCATTGACCGTTGGGCATTGGACAGGCGCGGTCCAGACTGTCACTGACGAGTGTCACTCAAATCGGTCGTGCAAGCCTCTGGGAGCCAGTCAGGGCCTTTGAACCATCACTCGCACTTCATCAGCGCCCGGAATGGCAGCTCAGCGTGGCGTTTGTTGAGCAAGCACGAAAACTCGCGGATGTTTTCAATTTGGATTGCGAGAGAATCAGCCGTCGTCGTTTTCATAGCCAGCTGCCAACGACGCGGCCGTTCCAGACGCTTTTCCGGGTCCCCGTTGTTCTCCGCAACAACTGCGGTAAAATCCCGCACTTGTCGAAAACATCGAAGCTCCGAACGATTTAGGATGCGTGTTCTCGCGGCGTTCTCGACATCGAATGGTTTTTGGGAGAAGTTTTTTTCCAGACGGCCAGCGTCGGGATGTTCCCGGACAATGACGAATTCGCGATGTTAACTCTTCCGGTGTGAGGTTCCTTTAAAAAACCGCATTTCCAAGACGTATCATCTAATGGAAGAGCAGGCAAGTCACGAAGGTCAAACCGCAACGCGGAAAAGATATTCGCTTGGCCGGGCAAGCCCTCGCGGAGCGCACAATGAATCTAACGCTTGGTCCCTGCCGGCGTAATGGGCTCCGCCGACTTTATAGGAAGTCAATCGGTCGGCCCGTGCACCGCTAATGGCGCAGGATAGTGGAAACACGGCGTCGCGTTCGGAACATTCGTGATCTGGCCAGATCACGATGAGAAGATTGGCTGTGTCTTGCGGAGGGCGGCCTGCGCTTTGCCCGTATCGATACGATTCATTCGTTTTCCCCGGCCTCCTCCGAACGTGACAATAGATCGTTGGCCATGCATCGGCACCCCGAGATTTCGTATATGTCGCGGCGGGTCTCGGCGAGTCATATCGGGGCGCCGCGGCGTTGCATGCGTCCTCGCATTATCCCTCTGGACATCCAGACGTGTCTGGAATGAGCAGCCCCGCGCCCTGCTCCGCGGCTGCTCCTGGGGTGGCCGACTTGGGCCGAAGCGCCGGCCAAATGATCGGGTCCGCAGGAGCTCGCAGACGAAAAGGAGCGAGCAGGGAACCGGTAAAGGAAAACAAAGAAGCGAGGGGGTGCCGCGCAGGACGTGAGCGTGCACGATGAGCGAGGCAGGGTTAGATGACCGGGATGTCTTGGGCAGGAAACCGGAATGTGTCGTTAGCTGCAGAAAAAAAAAAAAAAAGAGCGAGAAAAGGGGAAGGGCGGCAGGTCGGCGTTGTCGACGTAACTAATATTCAATCGCTTGGAAGAGAAACATTGAAGCAGGAGATGCGCTACGTAGTTCGGGCTTTGCTGGGCTCACGCGGCGGAAAGTTAGTAATGTTCAAGCGGACTATTTCCTGAACGATCAGCCCACTAACCGTCGATGAGAAGCCACGGCTGTCGATGGAGCGACTGCGGGGGACTTCTGTGTACAGTGCAGTAACGGGGCGTATTGTGCACGGACCGAATCTGTATATGGGACGTTCTGGAATGGCTGCTTAACCTCAGCTCGAGACTGGAAGCAAATTAGGAAGGTCATTGAAGGTTCGACAGAGAGCGATCAAAATAACAGTTGAATACTTGAAAGCATGGAATGCCTTTTAACGGAATCCACGAATCCCAGACATTTTTTGTCTCTCTGTCCTCGTACTTCCCCGCTAAATTTAGCGAGGAAATCGACGTTACTCGACGTCACAATATCACGTGGTACCATGACGTGATACCCTAAAGTCATGTCACGTAACCACGTCGCGTGAAGTCAGGTCGCGTAGCGTCAGATTCTCCCCTAGATTTAGCGGGAAAATTGGCATCACGTAAACTGACGTTACGTGAACTAACGTCACGGTGCTAAATTGTGGTGT
This sequence comes from Ixodes ricinus, assembly GCA_037355805.1. NCBI lineage: Eukaryota > Metazoa > Arthropoda > Arachnida > Ixodida > Ixodidae > Ixodes > Ixodes ricinus. Next base: position 165,931 of record JAZHYW010007427.1, read on the forward strand.
CACCTGGTATCATAACGTCATGTGACGTCACCGACCTGACTGCACGCGACGTGGTCGCGTGATGTGACGTGACAGTGTCAACTTGTGATGTGACGTGGTACCGTGGCATGACGTAACGTCGGCTCTTGTGACGTCAAGTCAATGCGTTCTTGTACGTTCCCCGAAACGACCGTTGAATGTCTCCTAAGCAAATTTAAACGATTTCTTCCTAAAGGCTGCATTCCATGCATTATAAGGACTTTGTAGATGAAGGTCACTGCTAATTAATTTTCTTTGGAAGTATGTTCTTTAAGTTGACAGCATTTACAACAAAGAGCAACATAAGAACTGTCACGATCGAACGATGGGAACTGTAGATGGGTAGATTGTTTTATTAACATTTATGTTTTGGCTTAGCGCTAGCATTTTCTACTGACCTCTGTTGCTAACACGTTGTACTCATTCCAAATACAAACCTGTATTAACAGTAACCCTCGTTTCGAAATAAAGCAATCCGGAAGTGTATAGCCCTAAACCCTGAGCGCGTTATTTGTCCGTACAATAATTAGGGCTACAACCGAAGTCGCGTTTCAGCGCACATGGGCAACATCTCCTAGATAACAAAGCCGCAGTGCTGAATAAGATGGCGTCATCAGAGAAGGCCAACGTTGGACACAGGTTGGACTTGGATTGGACACGACGATTGCGTCAACGTTCGGATCAAACTCCACTCGAAGCCGAGCGATGACGCAGCACTCGTTTCTAATCTGTGTCCAGCGTTGGCCTGCTCTGATGATGCCATCTCATTCAGCACTACGGCTTTGTTATCTAGGAGGTGTTGACTGGTGTGCGTGTGGATTGGGGGCGTAGGAGGGGGGGGGGTCTGGGAAACGAAACTTAGCTGCTGAGTGCTGATGAACAGGATGCCGCGAAATGGCAGAATTAAAGGGGGAATAGAAACGCAACAAGGGAGACAGAGATCTGGTTGTGACATGGAAGCAAGTTCATGGAAGTGGAAAACGGGGAAGAAGCCCTTTTGCAAGGTGTGATACGCTAGGCTGAAAAAAAGAAGGTAAAAAGAAAAACAGTACGCAGAATAAATAGAAACATGAAGATATAAAATGAAAAAGAGAGACGAATGACCGGAGAGGAGTGGGCGAAATGAGAGAGGAGTGCCAACTGGGAGAAGGCAAACGAAAAGTTCGTTCCAGTTTTTATGTCCCAAATTTTGTCGGATGAGGTAAAAAAAAAAACACATAAAGGGGCAATACCAACCACCACGAAGCCTAAAGGCTGAACTCTGTAAAGCTAATATGCGACGAAGGACCGACGAACTTCTCCCGGCGACGCGTTCGTTTTGCGCGTGGCGCAACAGCCACTCTTCTGACGCCCCGCGCAGAGTGAACTCTGCCGGGCGAAATTCGTCGTTTTTTTTTTTTCGCTCCATGGAGTCCAGCCTTTAGAGCCTGTTGCCCGAAAAGTATAGCCTCCCGGTAGTGAGAAATAAAGTATCCGTATTTTTGTCTGCCCGCTGAGTTGATTCCAATGGAAGTAATATTGAAATCTCGACAAGCACATTGTTGAGATAATGCCAGGTTAAAGAGCTGCTATATGAGTGGTAAGCGGCAGGATATTGTCCGAAATCAGTCTGAACCACTTCAAGAACAATATGTCGGCTCTAAGCAAGCTTTTTCTTGTTAATATATTTATACTAGGGTTGGTCGTTGATTACAGTCAAACGCCTGTATAACCAAGCCTGTGGGACCGCGATAATTCTTCGTTATACACGTCACTTCGTTATATCCGTCGCGCACTTTAATGACCCCAATAAAGCAGATGTACAGGCTATTTCGTAGTAGAAGCGTTCGTTGTAGCGGCGTTTGACTGTAAGTATATTTACCTGATTAATCGCCGCTCTTTGAATTTTTTTGTTATTCGATACATCGGTTGCGTAACTGCCGTTGACCCTCAGACATGATTTCTACTGTAACAATTTACACATTTTGTTTTATAATTTCTTTCGATGTCATCAAAGACACAATGTAAAGCCTTATTTAAAACTTAACCTCGTACCGTACATAAAATAAAAACACGGACAAGAAACCACAAATATAAAATATTTTCACATTATTATTTATACCTTAGACCCTATGATAACTCTGAATGACAGTCATAGCAAATGATAAAGTGCTTTACCATGGAATACAATACAACACTGTTGTCTTCTCAACCGGAAAAATCCGTAACATGTATAGCAAAGCAGGCATATTGACCTCATCCCCGAAGTTTCTAACTCATAACCAAACCCATGAAATTAATCACAATTAAAGTATTAATCAATAAATTGGAAGGTTAATCGATTAATTGCCCATTTCTATATTATAAGAAGCCCATAATATGGGCTGTCTCTTCATATGGAAAAGCAGCAGGTATCGACGATGCTAGCCAACAACAGGCGAAGCATGCGCAATCGATTTGGCAATGTCTGAACTGGTCAAAATAAAATTTCTTCAAAGCGATTTTACTCATGGGTCTAAAGCCCCGTCATATTGCCGTGCGCGCAGCTGGCCAAGTAGGCAGCGCCGCGTGGCCTACCGTTTATCTACCTGCCTCCCACGCGAAAAGCCAGGGTTCGATTCCTGGGCGCGAAGTGTCTTTTGTTTATCCCTGCATTTTAGTGTTCTGGCAAATTCGAGAGTCCTGGTGCTTGTTCGAGGTACGAACGTTCCACGCGTCGAACTTTCTGCGCCGATTATTCCAGAAGCTCACGCGTGTATGTACGTACATAAGGGGCTTCGCGTTGCGAGCCAGAGTCAGTTTCGCCCCAGCGTTCGACTCTGCTGTCACACCGACTTCGACGCCCGCGACGCTCTACTTTTTTCTGTTCCCTTTTTATTTTTGGGCACAAGTTCGCCCCATTAAACGTTTAGTTTCTTCAGTTATTATCGCCTCATCAATTGTCATTCGTGACAATATGTCCTTTGCGGTCGTGAAATAGCGCAGTCAATACTTGGCAGCGACCGCTGCATAGGTGCAGCTCATATTAATGACGAGATTACACGTAATATTTTATCGTTTAGACCATTCGTTTGCTTCAACTTGCACAAATATAAACAAAACACGTGCCTCCGAGACGGTGTTATGTAATAGATTATCCTGTTTGCCTCTCACTGCATTATCAGCCACTTCCGTTAATCCGGCAGAAAAATGAGAGGTTATATCCCTTTGATGGATTTTGCACTCGCGTAACCAGCCCTGCCAACAAGTCATCATAAACCTTTAATCACATGGTTCGGGAGCACTATTAAATTTACCCTTTTATCGACCATACTTTCGGTATTCCAGCCCCAGTTTGGGCCGCGAATTGCCGCACAATAAAAGCCCACATCTTTTCCGGAGGTACATAAGCCTCTGAACTAGAAAAGAAAAGAAAAAAAAACATAAAAATGAACGCACGTTATACTTTCTCTGGGCATACGTATTCCTGTCTCTATAGCTACCTATGAATATTTTAGCACGCGTACCGGTCTTTGTCCACTTTCGGTGCACTCTGACACCTGGGAAACCTTCCCGGGATTTTTAGTGTATATGTCACACCATGCGTTTCCTCTGAAACAGAGAAATTTACTAGATAGTTTGATTTGAATAGAAGATACTGCAGAGTGTTTTATTATGGGGTTTTATATTATATATACGTGTGTATGTATATTTCGGTCTACATCACAAGTATACATATAAAGCATAACGACAAAAGGCAGGCAAGCAGGGGAAAGTTAAGCATCGTGACATTTTCAATGGGACTTGGGTCGGAAAGGGAACGGTTAGAAGGGTCGACCGCTGCCGGGCCGCTTCGGTCGCCGTCTTTGCTAAAACCCCGTATCAATAAAAATGTTCGCATGTTTACATCACGAAATACGAACTCGCGTGTTTCTTTATAAACAAAAATGTTTCTGTGGTTTGTTAGGTATGAGATAGGACAAGGACGGTTACTACATAGAACCAATCGATAGCTATAGTCATTGGTTGCTGGATGCATCTCTTCCTCTGCTTCCACGATTCATACTTTGCGCCCACTCATGAAATGTAATTGCAAGACGGTGGAAGCTTTGGAAAGTAAATCAACGCAAATTAGTACTCCCAAAAGCTGTTTTTCCTGCATTTCGTATCTCACGTGAGGCGAAACCACAATGAGCGAAGGTAACGACGGTCTATCGCTCGTTTTTGTTTCTGCGCATTTAAATATTCTAAATCTTTTTGTTTTCACGATCTGGTGATCATTATCTAATTAGCTATATTTTCTAAATGTGTTTATTTTTTAGAAACTATAGTATGAATGCAATAAGGCGGTCTACCGTGCCGCAGCCTATAGTATTGTCAATCTCGCTAGAAATGCTCGCTGTAGAAATGCTTTAATTATTGCTGGATCTACGTAACGTCATGGTGGCCAGTTTGGGGCATTCCTAATTGGTTTAGGTGAGAAAAACAAATTAGGTGGTGCGAAATGTATCAAGCAGAAGGCTCAGGAGCAAGGCCACCACAATAACGCTTATGCGAAGTCAATGTCGTTGATGGTGCACGTTGTTGGCACGTAGTATGGCATCTCAAGAAACACATGCTATGCCCCCTTTTCGGCTCTACCGGGAGATCGGTTGCCGAGTGGGCAACCGATCTCCCGGATCGGTTGCCCACTCGGCAACCGATCACACCAGATCGGAGCACGTGAAGCGAAAGATCACGCTGCAGAACCCAGGGATCCTGCAGGACCCAGGGATCATGGGTTCGAGCCCCACCCCTGCCCGTTTCGATCTGGATGAGCATCGTACCGGCGTGCGGTCGTGTATCACTACTGCGTGGTGCACGTTAAAGACCCCAGGCTAGCGGTTGTACCGCACTGGCTAAATTGCTCATCTACAGCGAGTGACTCGTCGCAACTTTAAATGGCTGACCAACTACACGCTGTATAAATATCCCCACAACCCCCCAACCCAGGGATCCTGAGTTCGATCCCCACATCTGCCCGTTTTGATCGGGATGAGCATCGTACCGGCGTCCGTTCGTGTATCGCTACTGCGTGATGCACGTTAAAGACCCCAGGCTAGTGGTTGTACTGCACTGGCTAAATTTCTCATCTGCAGCTGGGAGACAAGTCGCGCCCGTTGAAGAAAACTTGTGCAGGCTGTATAAATATACACACACACCATTTTTTTTTTCGGCTCTACCTGACCGTTTTGCCTGGGTACTATTATTCCGTTCGCGAGCGCAATACCTTCTCGGGCGAGGTACATCTCGAGTAATCCGGCCTTTCGTCTGCCGGGGCGGCAAGCAGCACCTGTCCTCCTCTTCTTGTGTCATCGCTTGTGCCCGGTCATAATCGCTGCGGCCCTCCGGGACGAAGTGAACTTGGCGCTGCCTGCGGATTGTCGCCCCTGCCGCCACAGTTCCACGCGTGATTTATGACCCCGCTCGACATTAAACTTTCAGGCTCCCTCGGCGGGCTGCGCCGGTAGTATTTGTTCGGAATTAAAGCGCGTGCTCGGGCACGACTGACAATCGCTGAAAGCTAATTTGTCTCTAATAGATCGACGCGGAGTGATCCGAAGACGGTGGCTTAGCCGAGGGGGAGGGGGGTCCTGCAAAAGTGCGCGCACGAATTGCGAATATCGCTTCCGCCGCTGCTCTCTTCTCTAGTGGCGCTGCTCATTAAGCAGTTGGAGTGTTCATTTGTCTTGCTTCTAATAGATCCTGCGTTCTGTGTTGACTCGGGCGTGATGAGGGGTCGTGAGGCAAAGAACGAGAAATGTCATCGACAAAAAAGAAGAAAAAAAAAGAAAGGAGGAAAAATGAGAAAAGCACCACAAAATATTGAAGTTACATGGCGTGATAAAAGGGGTTATGATCAATGGGGTGACATTTCCTCATTTTAAATCGATCGGTATATCCCTATATAGTTAAAGCATGTCTTGTTGAGGAAAAAGTGCCGTGCTCTTGTTTTGTGATTTGCCCGATGTTCAGCCCTATTTCCTCGAGAAATCACGCTAAATCCGTTTTACACGGTGCGATGTGTTACAGAAACCCGTGTGCAAAGCCATGCCCACCTAATCATTATTTCTAGTTTTTTTTTCTTTTTTTTTTTTTGCCAAGGATATATAACGATTTCTGAATTACGTAACTCACGCGCTTGCGAAAAACAACGAAAAAAAGAAGAAAAAAGCATTAGTTGAAACAATTTTAAAGCGTTGACATGATGACTCGAAGAGGTCACATATAGCGGAAAATTGTCTAACGTCACTTCAGGAGTAACACCCTTTTTTTAATGAAATTTTACACAATTGTTATATACGTATATGGTACAAATAGGGACGAACGGCACAAACCTTCTTGTAAGATGCTCTAGTGTATCTTGTTATTACCTAACTGTCTATGTTGTAGAACCCGATCGGACGGTCTTAAAGAACTGTTTAATAAAAGTAGAAACTACAGGTTGCATTGCGACAAAGACAGTTTCGATCAGTAGACGCGATAGCCGCGCCCTTCTTTTAGGAGGACCCAACACAAAGAGACCGAACCACACCCCGGCTGCACAGAGATTCCCTGTTCCTCTCTTCCCCCCCTCTCTCTTTCTCTGTCTCTTGGTCATAAACAACACAATGGCGACCAAGTAGACTAAACACACTCTCCGAAAAGCCCTGCCCCTGGGTCGGGTTTCCAAACTCAGTCGCATCTCGCCCCGTCTCAGGTGATTTGTGGTGCCAGAGAGCTCGCAGGACAGTCGATCGAGGAACATGGGAAACTCGATCCGCAACAGCCTTGAACATTGGGACTCTTCGTGCGTATCTTCAATTGCACATCGGTTATTTGATCAGTATTAAAGCCTTAACTTTTGTATACCCCCAATACGAACTTATATACGACCACCAAGCTGCGTAGTTGTACGAACTGCGCGACTTCTCTTTGTATTAAATCCGTCTTCGAACAATGTTTTCGAGTAATACACCTATTCCTGTTGTTGCTGTTTTCTAGCAGTAATAATTCAGTGTACGGTTTTATAATTAATATACACATTTTAGTCCCATCGAGGAAGGTATATGTTGAAAACCCACCGAAAACAACAGACATGATTTGGCTAGTCAACTAACAATATTAACCGGATATGGAAGTTTTCTGGTTCCGCCTATCAAAGGACTTTATAAGATGAACTTTGTTACGTATTAGAAAAAAATCTAGAACATAAAACCCTCGTTATAAGCTCCAAATAGTAAGGCAGTTGTTTGGTCTTGATTAGAAAAGCGTTGTGTAGAACAAAGTACACTTTTTATACAAGAATGTCTTAAGGTCTCTTATATCCACTTGACACCATCTCTGCTGTTCGCAGTCATGAACTGGCGGCACACTGCAGAATTCTCAGTCAGAGTGCCGAAGGCTACACCGTGCATAGAAAATAACCGACGTACGCTTCGAGCTTTCCACTTTTGCCCTCCTCCACCTTTCCTATAGACCGACACGCTGTTTCCAAACAAGCCCGCGTTTGCCCACACCAGGTGTGGGCACCGCGCGTGCGCAGAAACCGAATTCGCCTGAAGTGAAGCGTCTCCGCATGCGCAGTGCCGTCGACAGCGCCACCGCACCGGCGTGACGTCAGGGCCGCGTGTTGGTCTATATCCTCTCCACTTTTTTACCTTGCCCGAAGTTGGCTCCCCTCGCGGCTTAGGAGAGGAGAGCTAAGAGGATTATCTTCCCTGCAGAAAACCGAGGTTGTACGTCGGCCTTTGCCTTCAACAGTGGAACGCGAAAGCCGTGCAAGCGTGTCTGCGTGGCCTAGTCGGTAGCATGGCTGGATCGCAACCGAAGGATCTTGTGTTCGAATCCCGCCTAAAATTATTCGAATTTTATCTCTAAGGCAAATTAATTACTTTATAAAGTGAAATCATTTGAGAAATGCGGCGACCATTTCGCATTACATGTAGTGTTTCAACGCTTCCAATCCACGCGGGACGTTACGTTTCGGTTGTTTTACGTTACGGTTGTTTGAAATTTCCGCGCGAGGTCATGTGACTGTGACGTCATAACCCTATCGACTAATCTGACGCTGACACCGGCTTTTCTGCGACACGGGCTCCTTCACGCTTTCGAGTTAAAAATTCTCCGCATACCCGAGGGATCATGTTCGTGAAAAAGTTTATTCAAATGCGTTCTCTACTTAAAGGGACACTGGCAGGGTATTTATTCTCGCCAAGGTTTTTATTTGTACATAACATATGGAAGCCCAACTACCCAGAACACAATTTGCAGCTCGAAATTCGTTTTCTTTCCGCCCGAAAACCGCCGATCGAGAACTGACCTGTTTGAGTCGCGCTCACTCTCTTCTCCGTGGTCACGTGCCGTTTTCTATGGTTTACACACAACCACCAAAGATAATCAAAGTCGTGGGTCATCGAAGGCACACACTCAATACTAAAAATATACTGAAAATAGGACACCTATTTTTTTGGTGGCTTCTAAAAAACTGGAAATACATCGATTGAAGAAAAAAAAGTTGCAAAACCACGTGATTTTTGGAACTTTCTCCTCCTCTATATCTCTTATTCCTCCCCAGTCTTGTTTCGGTTTCGGTATCGAGCAGTTGTGTTTTTTTACTTTATTAAAAATATACGTGACGCTGTAGCAAAATATTGATTGGGTAGTCTTCTGCCACAACAAATAATCGACTGGCAAAAAAAAATGGGGGGGGGGGGGGCTGTTAGTGTCTTTTTAAAGGAAGATGTATTTATAAATAAAAAAAGGTGTCCATGGTGGTACTATTGTACAGGGTGTCACAAAAAAGATTTAGAGGGTTATTTTTACCGCAAAAATAAACTAAGCATCGCCGAACGCTCATTCTTCGCCCAGATGTAGCGCTAGAGGTCACAACTGCCAAAGTTTCAGACCGATCCGATAACTTATTCAAAAGCTATAAGTGATTTTCTGAAAATTTCAATGGAAAAATGGCGGCCGACGGAGTTTTCGAATACATAGGACTCTATTGGCGACGTGAGCGAACGAAAGCGTCGCTGTGGTCGGCCCACCACAATTGGCCGAATGCTGACTATGACGTCAGCAAAGGATGTCTCATCGACGGAAATAAGAGGAATGTAAGAACTTCCATTTTGACGGTGTTGGCAGTGTTGCTTTGAGTGCGCTATGATTTCAGGCTTCCACCATGCCCATTACAAACACCATCGAACTTGTTGTTCGCAAGGTAATGACGTCACGAAAGGTAACCGAACGAGGGCGCCACCGAAACATCTCGCCGCTAATAGCGACAGAAATCGAAAACGGGCAAAAATGGGCTGCATTTTCCTATTGAAATTTTCCGAAGATAACTTATAACTAGGGTTCAGAGTTTTCAGTTTATACCGATAAAAACCGTTAAAAGTATGCCGAACTCCTTTTCAGAAATTCGGTTTTAACCGAAAAGGTCAGTTTTTAGGTTCGGCATTTTCGATTTAATCCGATAAAAACAGATAAATGCACGCCGAACCCATTTTCTAAAATTCAGTTTTAACCGGAAAAGGTCACATTAACCTTTTAGTCGTACCGCAGAGCCGTGGCGAAAAAGTGGAACGACAGTGTCTATCGAAACGTGTCCGAATGTATGGGATACACGGATCCCATCACGACGTTTCGGTTTAATGTGCGCATCATCGATCGGAACGTGAAGTCCGAAATGCCCCATTACTTCGCCATGTACGAGCGTGTTTTCAAACTCGTTGTAAGGAAGACTGACTTAATGCAAGCTCTGCATGTTGGGTTGTGCTTCAAAACGTCGCACCGTGTATCTTTCGGTGGTCACAATTGGTTGATTGGCCGATTTTGGCTCAGCAGCGCTTCATCTCCTCAACCTGCCAGTGTAAAGTGTAAGCGTTGAGAGGGCATTCTCGAAGCTCAGGGTCATATTAAGAGGAAAGGAAGAGTGGGGATCAACGAGGAGAACCTGGGAAAGCACATGTCTGTTTACTATTGGCGACGTGCGCGATTGAAAGCGTCGCTGTGGTCGGCCTTCCACGATTGGCCGAATGCTGACTATGACGTCAGCAAAGGTATTCTCATTGACATTAATAAGAGTAATGTAAGAGCTTCAATTTTGACGGTGTTGGTAGTGTTGGTTTCAGAGCGCACTCATTTCAAGCTTCCACCATGCTCATTAGAAACACCATCGAACTTGTTGATCGCGAGGTAATGATGTCAAGAGAGGGAACCATAAGAGGGCGTCACCAATACATCTCGCCACTAATAATAAGATTCCGTGGAGAAAGAAGAAGACGCCGTTTCGAACGGTCGGGCTTTCATGATCTCCAAGGAAAATCATCAATCGGCTTCAAGCCGAGGAAACCCCAGTACTTCAGGTTTAAATGTCAATAACGATCTTCGAATGATGCACCCGGAGAACACTGTGACGACACCCGTAGGCCCAGGAAATATCCAGGCTCAGGCGGTAAGCCATGATGAGTACCGAATCCTGCTTCCGCGATTTCCGCCGGCGGCTTTGTGCCTTAACTCCGTCTTTCTTCATGCTGACCTCACTGGTCGTCCATACCGTGCGATGGACTTTCGCGATGGTCTGAAAGATGTGATTGATCTGAGTGAGGTGCTGTCCCTCGGGCAGTTTCAAATGAGCCACTTCTGGATGGCAACGATGGCAAATCCTGCAGCTACGGAAAAGCTAAAAGCGGTGAAAGAGCTCAAGGTAAAAGGAAAAAAGTGCCTCATTATTGATCCCAATTCGAAAGATGTCAAGATCAAGCTGCTCTGGCTACCGTTGCACTTAGAAGAGAAAAGGTCGCTGAAGCCTTGGCGCCTTTTGGAACGGTGCGGAGTGTCGCGAGAGAGAAGTGGCGCGTTCCCGGGATGGAGAACATGGAGACAATGAACAGAGAGGTCTGCATGACTCTTCACGACACCGCGACATCAGAAAGCATTCCTCATCTGCTAAAAGTCGCCGGATCGCAGACCCTCGTAGTCATGTCCGGACGGCCGCCCTTGTGTCTGAGATGCAAGAGAGTCGGCCACATTCGACGACAATGCCGTACTCCGAAATGTGCCCGATGCAACAGATACGGACACGAAAGCGACGAGTGCTATTCCAGCTACGCAAGTATACTTCGAGGCCCCGGCGCTGAAGCAGATTCCAACTCCGAGCTGTTAATGGACATCTCAGAGGTTGTGGATGCCAGTGGAGACATCCTTCCCACCCAAGAGGTCTCTGCAGAACACACGTCCCCAAGTCCCAACGAGTGCCAGGCGTCGGCCGAGAACATCGAGCCGCCTCAAATCAGCGCAGCGACGGAAGGCGAAGCTGCATCTACCCAGGAGTGTAAGGACGAGAGAACCCCGCAACCATCGGAAGCATCGAGACAGTCGGCGGACCCCGCAGACAAGCCTACGGATTACGACAACAAAGACGACCCTGAAGCCACCATGGACACGACCCACAGCACATCAAAAGACGCTAATGAGACAAAACGAAAAAATGAGGTACCGCCAGTCACCACCGCGAGTAAGCGGAAAACATCACTTGCGCGCTAGATGATAATGTAACCCCTCCTCCCCACCCCCACCCCCCTCACCCGCATACCTCCCCTACCTCCTCCCCTTCTCCTTCTCACGAGGGCATTCGTTTTATGACCTTGAATGTTAGAGGCTTCAATTCCCGCAAAAAGCAATATCATTTAAAGCGCCTCCTTGACGATAAGGATTTTGACTTCGTGGCACTGCAAGAAACAAAATTGTCAACAGAGGAACAAGTAGAACATGCCCTAAAAATTTTCCTCCGTCAATATGAAATATGTGTTAGCCATGCTGTTGGTTTCTCTGGCGGTTGCATGCTGTTTATTAAGAAGTCTTTCCAGTTATCTGAATTAATGGTCACAACAGATCTTTGCGGGCGCTTCATTATGTGTGACTTTCGAGTTACTGACGTGTATTGGCGTGTAATATGTGTTTACGCACCAAATGACGTTAATCAAAGAGTAGCGTTCTTTCAAAATCTACGGCCCTATTTAATTTGTAACAAATTGGTAGTTCTTCTAGGAGATTTCAACTGTGTTTGTGAGAAAGCAGACAGGACGCCTACTAAACCACGTATTGACAAAAGCGCACAAATACTGCTGAATGTGGTTGACGAGAGCAATATCTTTGACGCAGCCTCATTTCAACAAGGAGGAAAGCAACTGCAGTTTACGCATTTTCAGAACTCCTCTCACGCACGCCTAGATAGAATTTATTGTTCCGTAGACCTTATCAACTGTCTAGGGAGTTATACGGTCGATCCAGTATTTTTTACTGATCACTGTGTGGTCTCGTTAACAGTAGGGAAGAAGATAAGAAAAAAGACAATTAACTGGAAGCTATGGAAACTGAACTGCCAACTACTAAAAGACGAAATTTTTTTGGCCACTTCTAAAGAACTCTTAAAACAAGTAGGAGAAATGTCTGAGCACATTTTTGTTAAATGGGAGCTATATAAGCAAGACTTAAAACAGTTAGCAATTGAGAGGAGCAGTATTTTGAAATTTGAGAAATCAGAAACAGAAAAAGCCCTGTTACGTAATTTGCGCGTCTTGGTCGAACTTGAATGTACAAACCCCGGACAGGGTTTTGAAGACATAACTCGCATGAAAGCCGAATTAGATACATTGTACCAGGAACGTTACCAAGGAGCTGTTGTGCGCACGCGCACAGAAAAGTATCTTATGGGAGAACAGCCTACAAAGAGAGCAATGGAGGAGGAGAAGAGGTACGCCATAACTAAAGAAATTACGGAAATAGAAGATAACAACTTGATAATCACAGATAAGGAAACCATAGCCCACGTCTTTGTTGAGCATTACCGGAAGATGTTTGGGAAAAGTGCTTCATCGGTAAATAACGACTATCTTAAGGAACTGATAGCTTTACTGCCGCAATTAGATGAGGAGTGCAGAAAGGGGCTTGAGGAACCCATCAGCTTACAAGAAATAGAAAAAGCCATTGATGACCTTCCGAAAGGAAAAACTCCTGGTCCGGATGGTATCACAGGGGAATTTTATAAACTGCGTAAAAATGCTTTAGCTCCCATTTTGTTAGATATCTTTCAAGAGGCTTACAAGGCAAACACGTTACCCCCTCTTTTTTGCACACTCATACTATTCTCATACCAAAGACTGACGACAAAACCAAACTTTTGCACGTGAGTGGTTATCGGCCCATCACGTTATGCAATGTAGATTATAAGGTCTTCGCAAAAGTTTTGACTAATAGATTACAACATGTCATTTGTGAATTAGTCGGTGATCACCAGACTTGTGGGATTCGTGGGAGGGCTATACAGACCAATGTTCATATTGCGAGAAGTGTACTAGAGTGCGTCACGAGTAATAACGACCAAATTGCGATGCTCCAAGTTGATCTAGCGAAAGCATTTGACCGTGTTTGTCACACCGTTCTGTTCATGATTTTGTCGCACGTTGGTATTGGAGATATTGTTTTTCAGGGTGTTCAAATGTCTTACCGCAACTGTTCCACAAGTTTAATCATAAATAACAGTGTCACAGAAAGTATCCCAGTGCGTTCTTCAGTTCGGCAGGGCTGCCCCTTTCTCCTTTACTGTTTACTTTGTACTTGGAACCCTTATGCCAAAGTATAATTAGAAGTAAAGACGTCCGCGGTTTCACTCTATGCAAAACCGAAATTAAGGTCCTGGCTTATGCAGACGATATTGCCTACTTTTGCAAAGACAAAAAAAGTGTGACCAAGGCTGTTGAACTCACACGTAACTTTTGTGAGGTCACTGGGGCTTCAGTGAATTTAGAGAAGTGCAGAGGATTCTGGCACGGAGCGTGGGCCACGACGCCCGAACAATACGAAGACATACAGTGGAGTTGTATTCCTTGCGACTATCTCGGAGTGCCCTTAAGGCACTTCCGGAACAGCAGGACCTACTGGTCTGGAGTGGCGAACGATTTGGAAAAGCGAACCAAAGGCTGGTCCCACAGGAATTTGTCAATTTTTGCCCGTTCCACAGTCTGTAACGTATTTTTGGCGGCTAAACTGTGGTACGTTCTACAGGTACTGCATTGTGCCCGGACAAATATACAAAGGCTGCATAGGGTATTCGCCGTTTTTGTATGGAAATCTGTTTGGGAACCAATGCGTCGAGATAACTTGTTTCGCCGTGTACCTGACGGAGGGCTCGGACTTCCACATATGTTTGTTCGCCAATTGGTTTCCCGCTTCCTTTTTCTAAGAGACCAAGAGCATCCCTTTCTTCGAGAAATAGTACAGAATAGATTGGCAAGCTCTCTTACTGACTATATTGTATCTTCGGGTGGATACCAAGAAACTGTACTGGTGGGATATTTAAAAGAGGTGGTCGATGCATTTCAGTTCTTATCGGTTAGATTTACTAGAGACTACCTAACGAGTGTAACGCGGAAAAAGTTGGTAAGGGATCTTTTAAGTGTCCTATTTCCTCTACCAATTTACCGAACGGTGGCTGACGGTGGATCCAGTTGCGATGTCCTATGCCGAGTTAAAAAGATGTGCATCCCACCCGCAGCTAAAACTTTCTTTTTTAAACTACATTGTTTAGTATTACCTACAAAATCATGGCTCAGAGAAAAAGGTTTATTTGTTCCATGGTCAGAAAATTGTACGCTATGTAAATCGCCAGAAACAGTTGAGCACGTTTTCATCCACTGTTGGGATGCTGTCTTTTTCTGGGATGTCCTGCAACGCACTTTAAAAAAAGATATCGATATTACTTTGTTTACCATTCGTTTTCTACCTGTGTCCTCAAGAGACGCCTTCCCTTATGACCTTGTAATGCTGCTCTCATTATACAGCATGTGGAAGTCCCGTATGGACATTAGAAACGAGAACTTACACCCTAAGACTGTAAGACTTCATTTCATTGAACTTGTTACCCGCATCAAAAGTGTTTATGAAGCCCAGACTGTTGTACCTGAATGGGTACCTTTATTTAATACTCTCCAACATATAAAAGATTTTTGATGTAAAAACAACGATGTTATAAGAGATTAACCTGAAAAAGTATACTGTATGCTCACCGTACCCACTTCC